>JABWTJ010000394.1:33591-316828 GCA_016801875.1 Solanum sitiens
AAAATATTTGATGGAAATCAGGCCCAAACAACCCTTACATAAATGGTGAACCACCACACCCTTCCTCTACACATTAATACAACTTCATACATCATCTCCCAAGCTACCCAAACAGCCCTCAACAACAATATTCATAAGGCAGCCACTATCAATCTCAAATCTTTCAGCCTAATAGGAGAATATTGACTCAAAGATTTATCACAATCCATGAATTCTTGATAAACATATACAAAATTCTCCACTCCAAACATTATCAAAGAGAGGAAAACAAATGGGTTGAAGTCTTACCTTAATTCTGAAAATTTATCCTCTACACTTGTACTTCAAGAATTCAAACTCTCCTTCAAACTCTTACTTGAAAAATTAGACAGCACTCAAGAACTCTAAGGTGTCTTAGGGCTGCTTATTGAAGCCAAGAGAGACCAAGAAAGAAACTTAAGAAAATCTGAAATTTTGCAAGTTCAAAATGGAGAATAAGACTTGATCCTTATCCTTTGAAAAAGGAGGTGTTATGGCCGACACTCTTGACCAATTTTGGTCCATATAATGTCAAGTAGGTGCCCCACCTGCTTGTCCTTTTAACTTGGGCCCTTTTGGACTTAATATTATTGGACCTTGGCTGTCCATTTTTCCTTTGTTCTTTTAATCAGCTTGGGACAGATTAGTGCAAGTAGGTGGTACACACTTGGCCCAATAACATGGTAAAACAAATCTTAGGAGGTCATGTACTTACTTAGTTTCACTTGGGCTTTATCCATAATGGCCAATTGGCAGATTTGGCTGTTGGGCCTTCTTTCATTCACATTTTCTTTAATAGGTTTGGGCTTCAAATGAGCCCCTAAATATAAGCCTAAATCTGGTCAATCAAACTTGGGCCCTTTAACTATAATATAGATCAAGTAGGTGATGCAACTGCTAGCTCAATTACCACCTTACTATAATTACTTAAATACTTTCCATCGGAGTTAACTTGCAATACATATGCTAAAACGTGCAAGGCATTACATCACCTTCCAAGCTAGTTTAAACCAACACTAATCATGTAAGAAACATGATCCCTCACCTACACTATAAGTATATGTCAAGTATAACATGAATAGAACTACCACATACAAAAATACAGGCCGTTACACTACCTATACGTTAAGTAATGTGAAAGTATGTGTTTCTTCTATTGATGCTATTTAGGTGATCATGTTAGACTATGAATATGTGTTCATGTGTGTAGTCTTAAAGTTGATGCATGATTGTTCCTACTTGACTATATGACTTTATGAGGGTTATATGTATGATCATATAGTAGTGTATAGGGTGACTTAAAGATTATAATGGTTATTCCTATGTGCTTCTAGAATGACATGTAATATGTGCTAAAGTAAAGTAATGATGTGTCCTGTTTAGGTTGACTTAAGTCCCTTTTCTTGATGCATGAATGGTATGTGAATATGTGATGTATTGACTTAGCGTACTAAAGCCTCTTAGTCTTGTATGTATGAATGTCATGAGACCTTGAATGATGTTAAGAAGGTCCTTTCTGTTGCAACATTGAACCTAGTGGTAAGGTTATGAATATAAAAGTAGAAAGCCGTAATGATATCCGTATTGTAATGAATGATGGACTTGAGGTTGATTGGCTGGAACGGCATCATATCAATACCTAGGAAAGTCATTATGAACTTCTTGTCGCCATTGTAAGGCATCCATAGGGGACCTCTTTGGTAGGGTAAATGTAATTGGGTTATGAACTTGATATGGAACCCCTTTGTATGAACCTTTAATGTGAAGTACTCTATGAGAACAAAGGCTAGAACCGAGTGAGTATGGTAAGGGAAGTAGTTCTAGTTAAAGTATGAGGCTATAATACAAAGTAAGCCCGTCATATTCCTTAACCATGTGCCTACATGGGATGTATTCAAGTTCTACCATTGGCTAGTAGAACACCATCATCGGAGTAGGATAGAACTCTGAATTCCATGTTTTGCTACCATGGTCTATGTCGGTTATTGCGTATTCTCATCATTAGGGATACTTATTAGCATTAGAGAAGTTCTATGAAGTGTAGGTCGTGGTATGGGACGCTATCTAGACATTGCACAATAGGCTTTGAAGATGATAGTGAGAGTCCCTAGGATTCCTAATCTAGGCGTATGTTAGAAAGCATGTAAATGAATGAGTACCTAATGTAGAGTGACTTAAGGATTTCTTAGTTAAATTATGAAGAGGGCATAAGGGATGATGTCTTCATGTCCTATGTAGGGAAGTCTTGAGAATGACTCTATCAGGGAAGTTGGTTAATTCTTTAGGGCATGATCTAAACTTATGAAGTCTTAAGGATTATTTAGGTAACCTTGAAGAGGGTGTATGGGAGTTCTCTTCTAGGAGTACCTAAGTAAGTCTTTTGATAGCCTTGCTAAGGAGAATGTCATATTATATATGTTATATGTTTGGTGTATTGTAAGTGTGTATGTGTTTCATTATAAGTAGTCTTGAGGATCGTTTAGGCATGTTTAGAGAGGGTGTATTGGAGTTCTCTCTTTGTGTTGCTTAAGTGAGTCTTAGGATAGATTTTAGTGGATACTTACATGGTAGAAGGTGTCTTAGGTGAAGGTAAGCAACTTCACTGGGACAGTGAAAAAGTTCACTATACAGTGAGTTGAAGTCACTGTAATGTGTTCCAAAAATGTTATAATGTGTTCCAAAAATGTTATAAATTGACTAAGTAATTTCTTATGTGTCTCTAAGATGTTAAATATTTTTAGTATGATTATATTATGATATTTAAATAAAAAAGATGCATATTTCAAATAAACGTCCGTTTTCATGATTTTTATGCATTATGCCATACTTAGTACATGTGGTTGTATTAATTCCATGCTTTTATTTAGCTGTATAGTGGTTAGTAGGTGAGGAGCATTTGGGAAGCAAGACTTTGATCGTAGCATCGTTCAAGTGAAGTTGAAGTATGTCGTCATTTCACTCGGGGGCATAGATGTCTTTTATATCTCTTACTAAAGTATTATAATAGACTTAGTAGTACTCTATTAGTATCGTGTATGTGTCGTGTCCCAAGTATTCTTGTGTCTAAGCTTTGATAAGATTGAGACTTAGTATTCCCTATGGATTTTACATGAAAGAGTTTGTAAAGACTATGAAATGTTTTGTGAAAAGTTTTAATTTCGCACTACTTTTCACTATGTGTTTGCGATGAGCGATACGAAAGGGCTTATAGACCTCCGAGAGGTTGACTACGCAGTTTGCACTCAGAGAGTTCCATATCTTATAGGGTGTGATCTCAGGATATGACACGAAGGCACTTAAGTTCTTTAAGGGGAACCTCCTCATTCTATTTCTTTAGGTGTTGATAGAAACTTGGTCAACACAGGGAGGAATCCTCTCATTAGCTACACCTTCCTCCTCCATTCCAGCGGTTGATCTCCTCACATTCATGTCCTATAAACACAAAGAGAAAAGGTTGAGAAAATACATCTTATAGAACTCAACTCTAAGGCAGGACATTAGAATAGAGAAGAAAGTGAAACTTCTATCATCCTATAACCTCTTGTCCATGGATCTGTCACGACTCACACCAATGACCAAGACTCTACTAGATGTGGCTTGTCAGACTTTTAGACCCTAAGCTATTTCCCATTACCTTATGCTCTGATACCAATTCTGTCATGACCCGAAAGTACCCCTTGATGTTAGGGAGGACCCTTGGGTCATGATAGGGCATACTTGACCATTTGGGGTCTTGTTCAAGGCCCTTAACTTTTGTTCATTATATAAGACGTGAAAAGTAGTGCGGAATTTAAAAAATTTCACGAATAAATTAATAAAAGGAAATCTTTCATAATACTAAGAAAATCTCATCGTCACAATCCAAACATAAAGAGACGACATAATATCTTAGTGACACGACCCTTTACATTAAAAGAAATACATAATAAGTCTTTAAATAAGAAACTAAGAGAATATGACTATGCCCTCGGATATATAAGGGCATACTTTGTATTGAGAGAGTAGATTCCCAAGCTTCGTCTTCAAATATTCAAAAGCCTTCAACCTATACTTATTAAGTATAGAAAAATATGGTGTTAGTAAAAAACAATGTACTAAGTATGGCATATGGAAAAACATGTAAAAAGGAAAATTTTAGTATAAATAGACTTTCATGTCAAATAAGTAAAACATTCATAAATTTTAGAAGCAAAAAAACATAAGAGACATCATTTAACACTTAGAGAAGGATTTCCATAATTTTATCAAAAATATGTACTTTACAGTGAACTACTTTAGATTTACAGTAAACTACTTTATCCTTACAGTGAACCAATTTGACTCCAAAACCGTGAACTTCCAAGGTATTACAAAGAGGAATTGAACTCATTTCCGTAAGAGTTTGCCTAACCGAGGTTATCCTAAGACTCCCCAAGGTAAGACATGAAGGAAACTCCCATACACCTCCTTCAACACACACCAAGGAGATCCCTAAGACTACCCACCATAGTCTTACTCCACTCGGGAGAACAAGTCACCACTCAATAACATGACATTAGAAGAACACTCAAACAACACACCAAGACTTATCTTTCAGAATACCTACTTAGTGCAATGAGTAGATGGCGTCCCATTCCACCACCTACCCTAAGTAGTACATTCTTTTAGAAGTTTTGGCACAGGGAATACCCTTTCGGAAGGTCTACTTAGTGCAATGGATAGATGGCGTCCCATACCACCACCTACCCTAAGTAGTACATTCTTTGAGAAGACTTAGTTCATTCAATTCACATAAGACTCACCAAGACTCCCCTTTCGGAATGCCTACCTAGTGCAATGGATAAATAGCGTCCCATTACACTAGCTACCCTAAGTAGCACACTTTTTTAGAAGACTTAGCACATTCATTACTTTTGTGAGGGCTAGCTTAACCTACATAGACCATGAGAGCTAGACATGGAATCCCGATATTAACCCCTATCGGATGAGGGATCCTCACTTGCCTAGAGTAAGGTCATTCTCTTAGATTTTACATGGCTTTCCCAATAGCTACACCTATGCGGGCACATAGTTAAGGGATAAGGAGATTACTACTAAGAAACTCATTCTCTACTAACAAGGAGTACTCATCTCAAGAGGTACATTGGAATACAACATCTCAACTCACGAAGTGTAACCACCCCTTCATCATATCCTCTCGGTGCTAAGACTAATTCACCACGGATTCTCAACATTTTATAATATAGGTTAAGGATAACTAGTGAACACCACAACTCAACTCACGAAGGGTATTCATCCTCCGACCTATCTTAGAAAGCTCTTAGGATGTAATGAGGTTGATACTAAACACTTCATCTCAACTCACGAAGAGTGTTCATCCCAAAACTCCCCTTTTTACTTAACTTAGCTTCATTCATTCATTTAAGTGTGTGTGTGCATGTGAGCACACATTGCATATAAGAATTATTTAATTTACCTTAACCTCCATACATGCTTTAGACCTTCATTCATCACATCACACACTTTACATACTTCACATATATACATTTCTTCATTTAGGCATAATCTAAGCAAAACATGCAATTCAAGCTTCATAATACACAATACAAGGACCATCTTCAATATCACTTCATTTCACATATTAGGCATTCAAATCTACACTTACAATACATACTAAGTATAATAAAATTCATCAAGTAAACACCGCCACCAAGAAGGTGGACCATACCACTCAAGAGAAATTCATAAAGAGAGTTAACAATGAAACCAACTTACAATTCTTCCAAAGCCTTCACACCTATTTACAAATTTATTCAATATTTCATCATAAACTAGCCCTTAGGGCAGTATCTAAACAACAATATCAACCATAAGAAACAAAAGCTCAAATACCACCAACTCATGCTCATTTAACCCATTCCTTAAGCCAAAATTTGATAAAAAGCTTTAACATTTTTTCATTGAAGTTTTAGAATTAAAATAATCAACTAACATTAGAAACTTAATTTTTAAATCATTTATAACTTTTTCATGCAAGATCCATATTTAGAGTTGAAGATAGAAGAAACTAGGGTTGAAAACCCTTTTTGAAAATCCATTAGAAGTGACTCCTTGAATGGAAGAGATTTCAAGTATGGATACCATACCTCAAGTAGAAGAAACCCCAATTATTTTTTGATGATTAACTTGACCATCAACAGCCCCTTCTATCCCTTCTTGACATCTAGCTTCCATGGAATTTGAGAGAGAGTTCTAAGGAAGAGGGGTTTTGGGTTTTAGGAAATGAGGTCTAAAATTAGCTCTTAGGATTTGAAACACTTTAATATACCTAATAAACCTTAAAAATAGCACTCAAGGTTCATATAAAAGTTGTGGTGAATTTACCAAACAAGCCAAGGCAGCCTTTTTGACAGCTTTTGGCAGCTCACAGACAGAGGCAACCAACGGACCGTCTGTCCATCAGCGGTCCGTTGATGGGGTTTCGTGGGTTGATAATTAGACCCATTTGGGGCTTGGATAGCCCACCTTGCAGGTCCAATTGACGGGGCAAGCCTTGAGGGAAGTCTTAGAAGAATGTTTTAATATGCTTATATTCTTATAAATGTAAATGATATGTATATGTTTATCTTACATGTTAATGACACTATGTGATATTGGTTTCACTTATGAACATGTGGTTGGTCTCTATTGATAAAGTATGATGATGTCTACTCTTAATGTTATAGTATGTAAAGGTTGGCACTTTTTATAGTTTCTGTTGGTTTTACTTGGTTTAGTGAGGTTATGGGGCCTTACTTAGTCATTGCACTAGTGATTTTAATGGGGGTGTATGAGTGATGGTCTTGCATAGGTTATGATGTTATGAACTCTTATACATGCTTGTTGATATTATAACTTGATGATAGAATTGTCTTAATAATGTGCTCAATTATGTTGATATGCATGTTGACTTGAATAGACTTTAGTATAGTTTGTTTTGTGATTCACATTGTCTTGACCTAAGAAATATGTGCTTATTGACTTTTATCGGTTCTTGAATGTGCATAAGGTATTTCAAAAGTGACTTCGCATGCTTTTGAATAATTGTCCCTCTTTGGCATGATTTCTATGTTGTATGTGCATATGATCCTACACTTAGTGAAAGTGATGTGCTAACCCCATTACTCCCTTTTCCCCAAACATTTTAGGTTTCGGTCGTTCAAGGGTTCGTGGCCACTTTTGAAGGAAGTCTTGGAATGATTCTCCAAGTATGGGTGTGTTCTCATGTTCTAAGGATGATGTCTTTCTATCACTCTACCTATGTTACATTTCTATAGTCTAAAGACAATCATTTTATTCATGTTGTTTCAAGATATTGTTGTGATCCCTAAGTGGCATTTCTATATTTTTTTAAGGGCTTAGCCCATATTGGTTTATTCCGTTTAGATGGATTAATAGGAGACACCCTTACTAAGACAATATTATGCATGTTATCGATATGTGGCAGAAAAGTAGAAGACTATGTAATCTTAATATATGAGGAGTCTAAGTAAACTCGCTATGAATATATTATGTGTATGCGACATCTCTAAGTAAACATCATGAAGTAGATATAGATGAAAAGTTTTAATTTTCTGAACTTTTTAACCTATGAATGTAATGATGAATGCTAATAGGCTAGTCTTAGTCCTCTCCAAGGACGCTGACACTGGTTACATCTAGGGGGTGCTCCCCGGATGTGACAAGTTTGGTGTCAAATCTTAGAGACTTGATGAATAGGTTCAAGATGTGGGTGTCCGATCTAGTAGTAGAAGAGTGTCGTATGACAATGCTTATTGATGACATGGATATCTCCCAACTCATGGCATTTTCTCAACAAATAGAGTCCAATACTAAGAAGGAGAAAGAGAGGATTATAATGGACAAGGAGGGGTCCGATGGACATGATCGTTCTAAGAATCGAAAAAAGTTTGTCGGACAAGGTCATTCTAGTGCTTCTAAGTATGAGGATGAAAGGGTGTATAATTCTAGACCTCAAGGGAAGAATTAATATTCCCGACCTACATGACCTAGGTGTGGTAAGAAGCATGAGGGTAGGTGTTTGGCCGGGAGAGATGGTTGCTATGGGTATGGTGAGAGTGGCCACATAATGATGGATTGCCCTAAGGCAAAGGCTAGTGTGAGGGAAGGAAAGTGTAACATTCCGAAAATTCATATGTCTAATGAAGAGCCCAGTATGACCGTAGGATAGCCTATTAGGGGTACATAGGCAACCCAATGCCCAATATTGAGAAATATTGGACATATTATAGGAAAATTGGCTAAGAGATATTAGCCAATTTTCTATATACAAATATGAGATATACTTTTTGGGTTGTCATACCGCAATCCAAGATTGATGTTTAAGAAATGTTCCTGCAATGAAGACCCTAAGCTAAAAACATATATCTCCAAGTATTCACTAAGGTATGAGGAATCCAAGTGTCAAGCCTAGATACCATAGCACATGACCATTTAAAATGATCATGTAAGTTAAGCAGTGCCCAAGGACATGGTGAGGTTCTTTGGGACAATAAGTAAACATTCCCAAATGAGCCATCAAGATAAATTAGATAGGAAACTGCAACAAACCCATGTGCAAGCACATGGGCATCACATTTGAAGGAGTCGTCCAAAGGGGACCACAGAACCACCCTAATCGAATTCGGTTAGGGCGGTAAGGCATGACATGCACAGGAGGGTCCCTCCATGTGGGACCAGCCAACCTAACTAACTCTAAGTCCTAACAAACTATCCTAACTAGCCAACTAACATAGGACTAACCAAATTGGACCCCCTAATGCACCCGACAACCTCGGACAAATCGGGTGGAACCTAGTACTAGTTAAAGGGACAACATATTACGTAACCTAGGATGGTCCAAATTTGTTAGTTGTGGTCCTAGTGACTTAGGGTATTTTGGTAATTTCCCTAGGTCCCTAAATTAATTTAATTACAGATTTATTTAATTAACTAAAAGTCAAAATGTTGACCGAAACAAGGATCAATGCCGATTTCCAGATTTCGGTCAAAGTCAACATCTTACTATGTTTAGTCAAGTTAGGAAGGGTGTTTTGGTAATTGACTAATCAGTTGGTTAATTTAATAAAATAGCCTTAGTTTAATAAGTCAAAGTCAGTTCCTAAACCTAATCATTCACGATCAAAACACTTAGACTTTTATAGAACGCAAAAGCAGTAATCAAGAACGCTAAAACGTGAAAAAGGTTCGTCCATCTCTAAGGCGAATTCAAGGTAGATTCAATGTCTCGTTCAAAGTGGTGTTCGTAGATTAAGTTCTACTTAAGTTATGGGTTTCTCTCCTGTACTACTTTCTCTAAGGGAACTTTCTTTCCAACGATTCAAAGATCTTGAAAACTAGGGTTGTTCCCGTGTTTTCATCGAACTCCTTATCCCTATTATCCTTTTCGATTCAATGTTGAATAGGTTAGAGATCATGTTGTTGGTATATGGTGCTGGATGTTCTTAACATGTATTGTTCTTGAATGATGAATCTCGAATGATCCTTTGAACTTGTAGTCGTGTAAAGTTAATGTTATCATGTAAATTAAGAACCGATGATATGCTAAGTTACGTCCGTGATGTGTTAAGTGATTTATGTGTCTTGGCCGAATGTTGACTTGCTGTCTTTGTGATGTTATGAAGATGCTAAGTTCATCGAATACTAATATGATGCTTTCCAAGAGGTTTAAAAACGTTATCAGTAAAAGTCATAAGCTAAGTTTGGCTTAAAAGACATCCTATGAAATCACATCTTGAATGAATTGACTATATGATGCCAATAAAGTTGGCTAAAACTACTTGGTCAAAATGAATACATGCTAATGGCAAGGAGCTTATGTAAATGATTGAAAGATAGGCTAAAGGTTCATACATATTCAATTTAAATATGAGCATATGTTAAATTGGCTTATGCCAACAGAAATGATTTGCTAGTATAACATCCCAAATATTGAGGCCAATACTAATAATATGCCAATCTTGTGTAGTTAGAATATCAAATGATATTATAAGCACTTCTAAAGTAATTCAATGAATCTATAACCAAGGGCATGCCATTCACTTGGACAACTCCCAACATGCTCTAAAAGAATGAACTATGAACATATGAAATTCATTGAAAGAAGTGCTCAACATCCATAAACGATGAAATGAAGCTATTACACTTAAGTAAAGAAGTAACGTGAGTTATAACATAAATAAAGGGGTCTAAAATAAGTAAGTGACCAGAATGGGGTGTTACATAAAGTGAGTCAAGTATTACTTACACCTAAGCTACTATGTTAAAATAATACTCACGAATGAAGGTGTTAGAACGTGTGAGACTAGTCTCACTAACAACTAAGGATGACATGTAAGGACAATTCACATTTCATCAATGTAAAGTAAGGATGATATGTAAGGACAATTCACATTTCATCAATGTAAAGTAAGGATGAGATGTAAGGACAATTCACATCTCATCAATGTAAAGTAAGGATGATATGTAAGGACAATTCACATTTAATCAATCTAAAGTAAGGATGACAAGTCATCCAAAGAGTAAGTAAATCTTAATCTAGAAGTAAGTTTCCATAATGCTTGAGTCAACTCTAAAAGATAAAGAAGATAATGAAAGTGAGCATAACACCGATAGACTAGTTATGATCATGTGCTTGCACGTGTAAGTCTCATGCGATGAGGCTACCACCGAGGTGGATAATTAGTCTCATTAAGTCCCTAGTCTTCGAACTATGTCTAGCTAACATAGGAACTAGCCAGTGGTTTCCACCTAAGTGAGCTAGGCATGTACAATTTCACCTTGGCCGGTGATTCCACCCCTTTTAGGTGTGGGGAAAACACAAGATTTCATGTTTAGCTCACATGATCTATGTTGGTTAATGCTCACGATATGTTCTTGGTTCACTATAACTGTGAACCACTTCTTTTCGGTGTGGAGTGAACACTTGAGATGGATTTTCCTTAGCCAGGAATCACCCCTTTCCATGTGTGGGGCACACACTGGATTCCATGAGTAGCTCACATAGTCTAAGATTCATTTTAACCGGTGAATCACCCCTTTATGGTGTGGGACAGACACTGGATTTCATGTTAGCTCGCATGATCTTATTACCTATGATGTCTTTTTGAAAGTGAGAATGAATGGTGATTATGGAACGTATGTTCAAAGTGAGCAATGATGAAGATCTTAAGAATTTCAATTGCCAAATGTCACAGTCATGAAATTTCAGCAAATAATGGGCAAAGCCAAATAAGATTGGCTTATAATGACTTTTCATATGATGCCAATAAAGGAAAGTAGAAATGTAAGGTAAAATAAATACTTCATAACTTCCCTAAGTTGAAAGTAATGAAACAAATGGCATGACAAATATAGAATGGCTTATGAAATCCAATGACTATATAGTGTAAAGAATGCCTCACATAAGGAAGGGAAATCATTCCTTAGTCCTTGGATTACTTACAACGATTCATCGTGGGTATGGGGCTAAAATGAATCATTGCACTTGTAAGTAAAACATAGTACCAAAGGAATTATTGAACTACACAACAACAAGAAGAAAAAGACTGGAAAAAAAAACTATGTGTGAAAACATGAGCTCTCGGGTTGGGGGTTAGAAAATTTTCAAATCCTCGCCCGAGTGGTTCTAAAATTATGTTGATGATACTAATGGATTGCAAACATATAGAAAATGAGTTGTGTGTTTTGAATGCATTAAAATACATCATATTCATACCACAATTCACAACTAACGAATTAGGAAAGTCTAATGACTAGCCTTTCCAGAAATGGCATGTTGCTTAGGAAGAGCTTTCATTGATCATGTATAGCTTTATGTGTATGTGTGCATCCACCCATACTTAGTACAAGTGGTGTACTAACCCCCTACTATTTACAATTTTTATAGGTGCAGGTCAGAGGGAAGATTGACATCACTTGCAGCGGTTTGGACTTCAGCGTTTTCTCTAGACCATTTGTAGGTCCTCTTGATTTCGAGGATGCTACACGCAATAGTCTAGCCTTAGATATAGACATAGCTAGTAGATGTTGTCCCTATAATTTCTTTCATATTGCATTTCGAACCTTTTGATGTAAGGCCGTGTTTTGGAAAACTATTTACGATATATTCATCTTCAGTTTTGAATTGATTCTCTAATGATAGATGTTTGTCTATTGATGTTGAGCTTAGTATGTAATGTTTAATACGTAATGACTATATGAAGTTGAAGTAAATTTCGTACATATAAAAAAAATTAAATTTTCCGTAAATTTAACTAGATGAATGTGATGAATGCAAGATGAGGCTTGTCTGCGACCTCTAAGGGGATATCAAAGGGGAGTATGTTAGTCAAATAGAGGGCTCTCATGGGGGTGTAGTCCACGGCTTTAACCTTAAGCTAGGTTGGGATTTAGTTCTTGTATTGGGCGAACCAAAGCATTAAATAGCGTCGTTTAGTGGCGTGCAGGGAGTAGTCGTCTTGTTACTGGTAGGTGCGACTATGTGACTTGACAACAATACACCGCGGTATGTGTGAGTCAAGATTTTACTTAGTGATCCGAACGAGCAATTTGAATTACTGTAGACTGGTTTCCTCCCATATACCCCCGTTGATCCCTATTTCCTACCATTGAAGAAAATAGAGAAAACTGCTAATTCCACCCACGTCGTAAATGGATGCCCTACCTGATCCATTTCAAATCCAGCCGGAGGTCTTCGAGCCTTGTTACGGACTAAAGTCCTAAAGAAAAGCGACCCCAATCCCTCCCCAGCACAGGTCAAATGTCTTCCCGCCCTTTTTAGGGCAGAGTCAAGTTCGTTACGGTCAGCAAATCTGCCCCGCATCGTATCAATAGCGATTCAAATCACCTCCCCAAGCCTGCCTAACCTAATTGTGTGTGAGCAATCAATCGTGACATGTCGACCGATCCATAATGAAAGCACCTGTAGATAGAAGCCATTTGTCGACCGGTGCACTCATCCTTAATGCCGTTTAGGCTCTCCAGTTAAGTCGGTTGTCCGCCACCTTTATTTCCCATACCCGAGATGGCCTTATGGGTAGCAACCTCCCACAGAGATGGCCTTGTGGTCAACTTCTATTCTGGTTGTTGGAAGGTTCGTCCGGATCTCTTCCCTGGTCAATCCACTCAATATCCGAGAGAGGGTAGGCTTTTGGCAGCCGCAGAGACGGCGGATAATGCAGCGGATGATACGTACATGGAAATAAGCAGATCATAGATAAGTTTTTTCATGCCTCGACTCACCCTCGGTTCATTCGGGAATCATGGTAGTCTTTTCATGGAGATTATTGGGAACGGAAATGTACCTGGGGTTAAGAACAACGAGAAAACTGCCTTCTGTCTGTTTCCATGGAATGTATAGGTAGGGATTGTTTTATGCTTGGAAAGCCCGTTCCGCGCTCTCTATCCCCTTTTTTTGGTATTTCAAAGGTTGTGGAAACACCCTGTAAATGTATATCTGAAGCTCTTATATCAAGCATTGCCCTGTGTAGTTGTCTGGGAGCTATGCAAGAGGAGAAAGAAAAGAAACACAACCACATTACATAGTTTCTTGCTTATGGTTGTGAAGCGCGCCACAATCATGACTTAGAGACTACGCGATGATAGGAAATTATCCCTTCTTTTACTATTTATGCCATGTAGAGTTGTGACATTTTATGTCAATTTGAGGATCTAACTCTGTTCTTGAGTATACGTGTAGAAAATGAACACAAGGAGGAATGCCGCGAGGAGAGTTGAGGAAGCAGTTGCAGAAGGGAATCAAGCTCCTCCTCAAGCCCCAGCTTCTGCTGAACAAGTGCCTGTCAACCCAGATGGGCAGACGGATGGTGAAGTGAGGAATGCTTTACTGCAGATGGCACATGCCATCTTGACTCAGGCTAAAGCCATCACATCTCAAGCCGCGAGAGAGGATGCTCCCAGTGAGAACCCGCATGCTAGTACCATGGCTAGCAAGCTGAGGGACTTCCCCAAGATGAATCCCCAGTCTACTATGGGTCCAAGGCCAATGAGGATCATCAGGAGTTCGTAGATGAGGTCCACAAGATTCTGTGTGCCATGGGACTTGATGAGGAGGCAAAGGCTGAGTTGACTGCATATCAACTTAAGGATGTGGCACAGGTTTGGTACCGGATGTGGGCTGATGGCCGAGCTAGAGGAGATGTTCCCATAACTTGGGATATTCTCAAGACTGCTTTTCTGAGAGGTTCTTCCCATGGGAGAAGAGAGAAGCCAAGGTTGAAGAGTTCATCAACCTAAAACAAGGAGGTATGTCTGTCAAGAAATATTCCTTGAAATTTGTGAAATTGTCAAAGTATGCTTCTTTTCTGGTGGCAAAAAGCAGGGATGAGATGAGAAGATTCATTACTGGCATATCTGAGGATCTGGTGGAAGATTTTCGGGCATCCATGCTGCATGAGAATATGGATCTGGGCAGGTTGATGGTACATTCTCAGCAAGTAGAGGAGAGACGCCGCAAGAGGAGAATTCACGAAGGCAAGAAGCCTAAGGCCGCGGACCAGCCTAGTTCGAGCTCCTGTAGGGGATCATTTGGAGTCCAAAACAGGCCTAAGTTCAAGAGGTACTCAGGTAACTCTGCTCCTTAAGGTAATTCAAGAGCTAAGGTGAATACGTCTGGCCCCAGAAAGGGCAATGACCATAACGTTCAGCGAACTAACTGGCCTTGTGGTAAGTGTGGGCGTTCGCATGGAGGTGCATGTTTGGTAGGTACTAACACTTATTTTGGGTGCGGGAAAAGTTGACACATGGTCTGAGACTGTCCTCAAGTGAATAATCAAGCCAAGGTAAATGATCAGCCTCGGCCGAATGCAAATTCTGCAGCCGAACCTCCCAATAGGAAAAGGTTCTATGCACTGAAAGGTAGAGAAGAGCAAGAGAAGTCAGCTGATGTAGTCACGGGTACGTTGCATGTCTTTATTTTCCATGTGTATGCATTGTTAGATCCACGATCCACTCTATCATTTGTCACTGCATTGATAGCTAGTATATTTGATGTTCTTCCTGAAATCTTCCATGATCCAATTTTAGTAAGTACTCCCATAGGGGACGACATTAGAGCTGAGAAAGTGTACAAAAATTGCCCAATTAATGTCCTTGATATAGTCACTCACGCTGATCTAGTGGAGTTAGCCATGATCGAATTTGATATAATCTTAGGTATGGATTGGCTTCACAAGTATTATGCCATAATAAACTGTCGAAATAGGGTAGTGAGGTTTCAGTTTCCAAATGAGTTAGAACTGGAATGGGAAGGGCGTGGTTCAAGTCCAGTCGGCGAATTTGTTTCAAACTTAGAGGCCAATAAGATGATAGCTACGGGGTATTTGTATCACTTAGTTAGAGTCAATGACTTAGATCAAGAAGTCCCTTCCATAGATTTTGTGTCAATAGTGAATGAGTTTCCATATGTCTTCCTCGAGGAATTACCAAGAGTCCCCCCTGAACGTGAGATTGACTTTGGTGTTGATTTAAATCCCAACACCAAGCCGATTTCTATTCTGCCGTATAGGATGGCACCAGCTAAACTCAAAGAGTTGCAGTTGCAGTTAAAAGATCTACTTGATAAGGGCTTCATCCAGCGGAGCATATCCCCATGGGGTGCTCCAATGTTGTTCGTAAAGAAAAAGGATGTAACCCTTAGAATGTGCATTGATTATCGGCAACTCAACAAAGTCACTATAAATAATAAGTACCCTCTTCACAGAATCGACGATCTGTTTGACCAACTACAAGGTTCAAGTTTCTTTTCCAAGATACACCTTTGGTCAGGCTACCATCAGCTTAGAGTCAGGCGAGAAGACGTCCCTAAGATGGCTTTTCGTACTAGATATGGGCACTATGAGTTTTTGGTCATGTCAGTCGGTCACACTAACGTACCAGCTGCATTTATGGACATTATGAATAGAGTCTTCCGTGAGTACCTTGATTCCTTTGTCATGGTATTCATAGATGACATTCTCATATACTCTAAGTCTAAAGAAGAGCATGAGGTACTCTTATGAAAGACATTGCAAGTACTTAAAGAACATCAGCTGTATGCAAAGTTCAGCAAATGTGAATTCTGGTTGAGATCAGTGACCTTTCTTGGTCATGTTGTGACCGACCAAGGTGTTGAAGTTGATCCTTAGAAGATTGAGGCGGTGAAAAATTGGCCAAGACCCTTTACTACTACAGATATTCAGAGCTTTTTGGGTTTAGCCAATTATTATCGCAGGTTTGTGTAAGGGTTTTCCACTATTGATGCACCATTGACCGCATTGACAAAGAAGAAGGCGAAGTTTGAGTGGTCCGAGAAATGTGAAAAGAGTTTTCAAGAACTCAAGGACCGACTCACTTCGGCCCCAGTATTGACGTTGCCGAGAAGTGGTGAGAGGTACGTTGTATATTGTGAGGCTTCTCGAGTAGGTTTGGGATGTGTTCTCATGCAGGATGGTAAGGTGATTGCATACGCATCAAGACAATTGAAAATCCACAAAAAGAACTACTTTACTCACGATCTTGAACTTTCCGCGGTTGTCTTTGCGTTGAAGCTGTGGAGACATTATTTGTATGGTGTACATGTTGATGTGTATACTGATCATAAGAGTCTCCAGTATGTATTCACGGAGAGGGAGTTGAATCTTCGTTAGAGGAGATGGCTAGAACTTCTCAAGGATTATGACATGAGTGTGTACTATCACCCAAGTAAGGATAACGTGGTGGCCCATGCATTGAGAAGACTGAGTATGGGCAGCGTTTCACATATTGATGACGAGAAGAAGGAGTTGGTTAAAGAGGTGCACCAATTGGCAAGATTGGGTGTACGGCTGACAGATGCACCAAGTGGGGGTATTTTGGTTCACTCAAGTTCTGAATGCTCATTTGATATAGATGTTAAAGCCAATCAACACCTTGACCCAGTACTCATGGAGTTGAAAGACTCGGTATTGAGTAAGTTGAATAAGTCATTCTTGTTAGGTGAAGATGGCGTACTCAGATATCAAAATAGATTGTGTGTGCCCAATGTGAATGATTTGAGGTCCAGTATTAAGAGGTCTATTGGTGGGAAGGCATGAAGAAAGATATCTCTAAATTCATTGAGGAGTGTCCGAACTGCCAACAGGTTAAGGCCGAACACTTTAAGCCCGGAGGTCTCACTCAGACGATTGAGATCCCAACGTGGAAGTGGGAGGCTATCAATATGAATTTTGTGGTTGGTCTGCCAAATACTAGGAAACTACATGATTCCATTTGGGTTATTGTTGATAGAATGACCATGTCCGCTCACTTCATACCTATGAGGTCTACCTTCAAGGCCGAAGACTATGCCAAGCTTTATATGGATGAGATAGTGAGATGGCATGGGATTCCTCTATATATTATTTCGGACAGAGGGGCTCAATTCACTTCTCATTTTTGGAAATCTTTCCAGAAAAGTTTGGGTACAGATGTGAAGCTTAGAACGGCTTTCCATCCGCAGATAGATGGGACAGAAGAGCGTACCATCCAGACCCTTGAAGACATGTTGAGAGCATGTGTTAGTGACTTCAAGGGGAGTTGGTATGATCACTTGCCGCAGATAGAGTCCTCTTACAATAATAACTACCATTCCAGTATTAGAATGGCACCTTTCAAAGCATTATATGGACGAAGATGTAGATCTACGATTGGCTGGTTTGAAGTAGGAGAATCGTCCATCCTTGGTCCCGAGATCGTTCATGAGGAAGTGGAGAAGGTGAAGATGATTAGGTATAGATTGGCTACTGCTTACAGTCGTTAGAAATCCTATGCAAATAACCGAAAGAGAGCTCTTGAGTTTGAGGTGGGTTATCAAGTCTACCTGAAGATATCACCCATGAAAGGTGTGATGAGGTTTGGTAAGAAAGGCAAGTTGATTCCGAGGTATATAGGTCCTTATGAGATCTTGCAGCGAGTGGGAAACGTTGCATACGAGCTGAAATTACCTCAAGACTTGGCTTCTATTCATCCAGTGTTTTACGTTTCTATGCTTAAGAAATGTCTAGGCGATCCAGCATCCATCCTGCCTGTTGAGGGGTTAGGAGTTGATGAGAATCTTTCTTACGAAGAGGTTCCAGTCAAAATTTTAGATCGCCAAGTGAAGTGGCTGAGGAACAAGGAGGTTGCCACCGTGAAGGTCCTATGGTGGAACCATCTTGTTGAGGGAGCAACGTGGGAGTCCGAGGCTGATATGCGATCCCGCTACCCTCATTTGTTCAGTTCTTAAGGTTAGATATTCTCATCCTAAGTCTGGTTTATGTTTAACAAAACTCTAAGTATAAGTGCTTTAGTCGATTAGGTGTGATAGGCCACTAATCGTATGTCCTATAATAGCACTATGTGAGTTAAATTAAGTCATGTTTGCATTTCATGTTGCTGTTTTTGTGTAGCATATACATGATTTTTGTATTGCATGAGTTGTGATATGCATTAAGTTAAGTGTTATTGAGAAGGAAATTCCTCAATCTCAAATATGAAGCTTCAATAAGCTTGAATGTTATGCATCATCCAAATAAGTGTGAATCAGATATTCACAAAAGAGAAAAGTTTATGCATGATAAAGTAACTTTCAGAAACCAACCTCTTTGTTTAAATGATGTGTAAGTGTCATTCGGGGACGAATGTTCCTAAGAGGGGGATAATGTAATGTTCCGGAAAATAATATTTCTAACGAAGAGCCCAGTATTCTCTTAGGATAGCCTATTAGGGGTACATAGGCACCCCAATGCCAAATATTGAGAAATATTGGGCATAGTATAGAAAAATTGGCTAAGAGATATTAGCCAATTTTCTATATACAAATATGAGATATTCTTTTTGGGTTGTCATACCCCAATCCAAGATTGATGTTTAAGAAATGTACCTGCAATGAAGACCCTAAGCTAAAAACATAGATTTCCAAGTATTCACTAAGGTATGATGCATACAAGTGTAAAGCCTAGATACCATAGCACATGACCATTTAAAATGATCATGTAAGTTAAGCAGTGCCCAAGGACATGGTGAGGGTCCTTGGGACAATAAGTAAACATTCCCAAATGAGCCATCAATATAAATTAGTTAGGAAAGTGTAACAAACCCATGTTCAAGCACATGGTCATCACACGTGAAGGAGCCGGCCAAAGGGGACCACGGAACCGCCCTAACCGAATTAAGTTAGGGTTGTTAGGAATGATATGCACGGGCGGGTCCCTCCATGTGGGACCAGCCAACCTAACTAACTCTAAGTCCTAACCAACTATACTAACTAGCCAACTAACCTAGTACTAACCGAATTTGACCCCCTAATGTACCCGACAACCTAGGACAAATCGGGTGGAACCTAGTACTAGTTAAGGGGACAACCTAGTACCTAACCTAGGATGGTCCAAAGTTGTTAGTTGTGGTCCTAGTGACTTAGGGGTATTTTGGTAATTTCCCTAGGTCCCTAAATTAATTAAATTAAGGATTTAATTAATTAATTAAAAGTCAAAATGTTGATAGAAACAACGGTCAATGCTGATTTCCAGATTTTGGTCAAAGTCAACATCTTCCTATGTTTAGTTAACTTAGGAAGGGCGTTTTGGTAATTTACCAAACAGTTGGTTAATTTACTAAAATAGCCTTAGTTTAATAAGTCAAAGTCAGTTCCTAAACCTAATCATTCACGATGAAAACACTTAGACTTTCATAGAACGCAAAAGAAGTAATCAAGAACGCTAAAACGTGAAAAAGGTTCATCGATCTCTAGGGCGAATTCAAGGTAGCTTCAAGGTCTCGTTCAAAGTGGTCATCGTAGATTAAGTTCTACTTAAGGTATGGGTTTCTCTCCTATACTTCTTTCTCCAAGAGAACTTTCTTTCCAATTATTCAAATATCTTGAAAACTAGGGTTGTTCCCGTGTTCTCGTCGAACTACTTGTCCCTAGTATCCTTTTCGATTCAATGTTTAATAGGTTAGAGATCATGTTGTTGGTATGTGGTGCTGGCTGTTCATAACATGTATTTTTCTTGAATGATGAATCTCGAGTGATCCTATGAACTTGTAGTCGTGTAAAGTTAATCTTATCATGTAAATTAAGAACCGATGATATGCTAAGTTACGTCCGTGATGTGTTAAGTGATTTATGTGTCTTGGCCGAATGTTGACTTGTTATCTTTGTGATGTTATGAAGATGCTAAGTTCATCAAATACTAATATGATTCTGTCCAAGAGGTTTAAAAACGTTATCACTAAAAGTCATAAGCTAAGTTTGGCATAAAAGACATCCTATGAAATCACATCTTGAATGAATTGACTATCTGATGCCAATAAAGTTGTCTAACACTACTTGGTTAAAATGAATACATGCTAATGGCTAGGATCTTATGTAAATAATTGAAAGATTGGCTAAAGGTTCATACATATTCAATTTAAATATGAACATACGTAAAATTGGCTTATGCCAATAAAAATGATTTGCTAGTATAGCATACCAAATATTGAGGCCAATACTAATCATATGCCAATCTTGTGTAGTTACAATATCAAATGATATTATAAGCACTTATAAAGTAATTCAATGAATCCATAACCAAGGGCATACCATTCACTTGGACAACTCCCAACATGCTCTAAAAGAATGAACTATGAACATATGAAACTCATTGAAAGAAGTGCTCACCGTCCATAAATGATGAAATGAACCTACTACACTTAAGTAAAGGCGTAACGTGAGTTATAACATAAATAAAGGGGTCTAAAATAAGTAAGTCACCAGAATGGGGTGTTAAAGAAAGTGACACAAGTCTTACTTACACCTAAGCAACTATGTTAAAAGAATACTTACGAATGAAGGTGTTAGAACGTGTGAGACTAGTCTCATTAACACCTAAGGATGACATGTAAGGACAATTCACATTTCATCAATGTAAACTAAGGATGATATGTAAGGACAATTCACATTTCTTCAATATAAGTAAGTATGAGATGTAAGGACAATTCATATCTCATCAATGTAAAGTAAGGATGATATGTAAGGACAATTCACATTTCATCAATGTAAAGTAAGGATGACAAGTCATCCAAAGAGTAAGTAAATCTCAATCCAGAAGTAAGCTTCCATAATGCTTGAGTAAACTCTAAAAGATAAAGAAGATAATGAAAGTGAGCACAGCATCGATAGACTAGTCATGATCATGTGCTTGCACGTGTAAATCTCATGCGATGACGCTACCACCGAGGTGGATAATTAGTCTCATTAAGTCCCTAGTCTTCGAACTATGTCTAGCTAACATAGGAACTAGACAGTGGTTTCCACCTAAGCGAGCTAGGCATGTACGGTTTCACCTTGGCCGGTGATTCCACCCCTTTTTGGTGTGGGGCAGACACAGGATTTCATGTTTAGCTCACATGATCTATGTCGGTTAATGCTCACAATATGTTCTTGGTTCACTATAGCCATGAGCCACTCCTTTTTGGTGTGGATTTAATACTTGAGATGGATTCGCCTTAGCCGGGGATCACCCCTTTCCATGTGTGGGGTAGAAACTAGATTCCATGAGTAGCTCATATAGTCTAAGATTCATTTTAACCGTTGAATCACCCCTTTTCGGTGTGGGGCAGACACTGGAATTCGTGTTGGCTCGCATGATCTTATTCCCTATGATGTCTCTATGAAAGTGAGAATGAATGATGATGATGGAACATATGTTCAAAGTGAGCAATGATGAAGAGCTTAAGAATATCAATTGCCAAATGTCACACTCATGAAGTTTCAGCAAATAATGGGCAAAACCAAATAAGATTTGCTTATAATGACTTCTTATATGATGCCAATAAAGGAAAGTAGAAACGTAAGGTTAAATAAATACCTCATAACTTCCCTAAGTTGAAAGTAATGAAACAAAAGGCATGACCAATACAAAATGGCTTATGAAATGCAATGACTATATAGTGTAAAGAATGCCTCACTATGAGGAAGGGAAATCATTCCTTAGTCCTTGGTTTACTTACATGGATTCATTGTGGGTATGGGACTAAAATGAATCATTGCACTTGTAAGTAAAAGATAGGACCAAAGGAATTATTGAACTACACAACAAGAAGAAGAAAAAGACTGAAAATAAAACTAATTGTGAAAATATGAGCTCTCGGGTTGGGGGTTAGCAAATTTTCATATCCTCGCCCGAGTGGTTCTAAAATTATGTTGATGATACTAATGGCTTGTAATCACATAGAAAATGAGTTGTGTGTTTTGAATGCATTAAAATACATCATATTCATACCACAATTCACAACTAACGAATTAGGAAAGTCTAATGACTAGACTTTCCAGAAATGGCATGTTGCTTAGGAAGAGCTTTCATTGATAATGCATAGCTTTATGTGTATGTGTGCATACACCCATACTTAGTACAAGTGGTGTACAAACCCCCTACTATTTACTATTTTTATAGGTGCAGGTCAGAGGGCAGATTGACATCACTTGCAGAGGTTTGGACTTCAGCATTTTCTCCAGACCATTTGGTAGGTCCTCTTGATTTCGAGGATTCTACAAGCATTAGTGTAGCCTTAGATATAGACATAGCTAGTGGATTTTGTCCCTAGAGTTTATTTCATATTTCATTTCGAACCTTTTGATGTAAGGCCGTGTTTTGGCAAACTATTTACGATATATTCATCTTCAGTTTTGAATTGATTCTCTAATGATAGATGGTTGTCTATTGATGTTGAGCTTAGTATGTAATGTTTAATACGTAATGACTATATGAAGTCTAAGTAAACTTCATACATATAAAAAGTTTTAAATTTTCCGTAAATTTAACTAGATGAATGTGATGAATGCAAGATGAGGCTTGTCTGTGACCTCTGAGAGGTCAACGATGCCGGTGGCGATTCGGATTCTAGAATCTGGGTCGTTACAGAGAGCAAGTTGCTGCAAATAGTGAGGAAGTTGTTCCTAAAGCCAAGGCTAGGTTGTTTGCTCTGAAGTCCAACGGTGATCAGGAGTGATCTCCTCATGTCGCTTTCCAATATGTGCTTCTTTATTGATTTAGGAGAATATCCAGAATTGTTATGATTTTGATTTTTTTTTGTTGATTTTGATGTTTCGTTATGATGAGTAATTGATGTTATAAATTTATGTGTGTTTTATTCCTAAGTAGAGGATAAGAAGCCTTTGTATAAAGTCTTTATATGGTTATGTATAGCGTGAAATTGAATCGTTTACTTGATTTAGGTATGTTCATTTAGGTATAATGCACATAAGTTGTTCTACTAGTCTTGAATGGTACTTTAAAGAACTGTCTAGTAAGGTGTCATTCGAGGACGAATGTTTCCTAAATGGGGGATAGTATAAGGACCCCAAAATGAATTAGGTTCAAATAGACCTTAACATTTGTGGCCATGAGCTTATAAGGTCCCAAAAGGGTCAAATATGGTGTTTAGAGGCAGTGTGTAGTGTTTGAGAGAGTTAGGAGGTGAAACATCCAAGAACGTCCGCTGACGTTTGAAAGTTAGTCTTGAGACGTGCTAGCGTGCCTTAGTATTTTCACGAGGTTATAAGTTGAGTTTGGGGTTCGAATTGATAGGGATGGTTGCTAACACCTAGACGGAAGTATTTAAAGTGGAAACGTTTGGGCACGACTCCCAAGTACCAACATAAGGGTCCATGAAGAGGGACCCAACGTGGGAGAAAAACTGTCAAAAAAGTCCCAAACGGGACACCTACGGACCGTAGGTCCATCGATGCCCCATTGGTGTGGGGAGTTGGTAGAGACTTAGTATCTTGAGATAAAGACCAAAGGAGCAGTCTCTGACCAGAACTAAGGCTTTCCAGGATGACCCATCATCTGGTCGACGCCCAGTAGGTTGCATCCGTCGATGAAGCCTTAGATTTCTCGCACGTCACTATAAAGTGGAGGGGTGAATTGGGAAATTCACCCCACGTCCAAATGATTATATGGGCAGTTATTTTAGTTAGTTTTATGCATTATATGGTTACTTAAACAATAAAAGACCCACTTAGACTCTAGACTTCAAATCAAAACCACTCTCTCACCTTAGAACTCGCACCAACACCATTGGAGAAGAAGAGTAATTTGGGGCACCATTGTTGGACGAATTCACAAAGGGTTCAATCTAGGATTAAGGCTCTAATCTATGGTAAGTGAAGCTTATTCATTCATGGATTCTTCCATCCATGAATTCCCTCTAGTTTTCCTGCAATTGTGAATGCAAAGAACCCCAATCTTGAGAGGGTTGTGATTGCATTGTGGGTAAGGCTTGATTGTGATCCCAATCTAGTCGGTAGAATTCAAAGATGTTTATATGATTATTATGCACTATTTTCATGGTGAATTCATAGTGAATTGTGGTAATTGAACTTGAAGGTGATCATGGTGATTTATACCATTAGAGGCTAGATGAAGGTTTTATGTTGATCTTCTTTATTAATTTGTATTCTATACTATTTGATCATGATTTAATCACATAGATATGAATTGAACTAGGCTTACTTAATTTAGGTTGTTCTTGACTTGTAAATATTAAATTGAACCTATGTGATCATACATGCCTAGAATTGCCCTATAATGATCTAATTGAATAGATTAACATGTAATTGAAAATGAATCATGAGGGACTAAATGATGTAATCAATTATAGGGCTTATGTACATTATTTCTAGGGCTTTAGGGGTAAATTCTTGATGAACATGATTGTGATGACATTCCTTTCTCTTCTACACCTAAACATGAACATGGTTAGCAAAAGCAAGTTCTCAACTAGATGAACCCTAGGTTGACCTAAGAACTTAATATGGATCAATACATGGTAGAGTATGATTATCTTGAAGTTTAATTGTATGGTTTATTCTTGTGTAGTAGACTGTGTGAGACAACACCAAGGACATAATAGCTTGAGTTGAAATACTCATGATAGCTTGAGATGGTAGATGTCAAGGGTATCTTGGGATAGTAAATCTCAAGGAGGCTTAGTTAAATTACTCTTGATTTAAATTACTCATTGTAGCTTCAAATTTTGAATCTCACGGACGCATGGGTTAGATTACTCTTGGTAGCTTTGGAATGGTGGTTCTCATGTTATCTTCGGATTGAGGAAGCAATCTCTCACATGAATAGCTTGGTCTTATGTTCTAAGGATACTTGATCATGGTAGCTTAACTTGGTTTGGCCAAAACCATTTCATGGTAGCTTTAGATGAAAGGCCTATACTATTCTAATTGTAGCTTGATTTGCATGTAAGGTGTATTTCATGGAATAGCTTGAGATAGGTTTCTCATGGTAGCTCAGGGTTAAAGATTCATGCTCCCTTATGGTCAGCTTGCATCTACATGATTGGTTGCATTGTGGTTAGGTTGGTTGTATCCTTCCTTTAGTAGCTTGGTTAGAATATTGAGGTGTTTTCCATGGAATTAGGTCTATTATGGTAGTATGGTAAGCTTAATAGACAAGGTTACAAGATAAGTTAGCTTGGATTAGGTTAGTCTAGAGAAGTAGTTAGTATAGATGGTAGTATGGGATTCTATACATAAATGACACAAGTATGAGTTGAAGCTACCTATGGAATGACCATTACATGATGTATGCTTAGCTTGAATAGTGACTAGGGTTGCATTACATGACATAATTTACTTAAGATGATTGTTCCTACTCAATATTATGTAGTTCTATTAGATGACTCCTATGATGACATGAACAAGTTGGGCTGATTTCAAGATATGCTTAGTGTGTGAGGTATTATGGGATATTTCACATGCATTGCACAAGTATGTTTTGAAGTGGCGTTGGGGCAGAGTGATTATATGTTATGATGAACTTAGGTCTTAATTATTAATGTAATGACCCGAATTCTTGAATTTGAATTGCCACCGGCGTCGTTGACCTCTCAGAGGTCGTAGACAAGCCTCATCTTGCATTCATCACATTCGTCTAGTTAAATTTGCGGAAAATTTAAAACTTTTTACATATATGAAGTTTACTTAGACTTCATATAGTCATTACATATTTACATCATATACTAAGCTCAACATAAGAGAACAACCATCTATGATAAAGAATCAATTCGAAACTGAAGATGAATATATCATAAATAGTTTGCCAAACACGGCCTTATTACAAAGCTTCAAAATGAAAGTACGAAAGAAACACTAGGGACAACATCCACTAGCTATGTCTAAAACTAAGTCTAGACTAAATCTGTAGCATCCTCAAAATCAGGAGGACATACCAAATGGTTTGGAGAAACGCTAAAGTCCAAACCGCTGCAAGTGTCGTCAATCTGTCCTCTCACCTGCACCTATAAAAATAGTAAATAGTAGGGGTTTAGTAAACCACTTGTACTAAGTATGGGTATATGCACACATACACATAAAGCTATGCATGATGTATTTTAATTCATTCAAAGCACACAACTCATGTCATTTCTGGAAAGTCTAGTCATTAGACTTTTTTAATTCGTTAGTTGTTAATTGTGGTATGAATATGATGTATTTTAATTCATTCAAAGCACACAACTCATTTTCTATATGATTACAATACATTAGTATCATCAACATAATTTTAGAACAACTCGAGCGAAGATTTGAGATTTTGATCCTCTTAGGCCAAGAGCTCGTCTTTGTACACTTGGATTATTTTTTAGTGTTTTTCTTCTTCTTGTTGTGTAGTTCAATAACTCCTTTGGTACTATGTTTTACTTAAAAGTGAAATGATTCATTGTAGTCCCATACCCACAATGAATCAAGTAAGTAATTCAAGATATTAAGGAAATGACTTAACTACAATTTGGGGCATGAATATATTTATAAGTCAATACTTATTGACTATACTCATTCTTTAGTTGATTGCATAATGTGCATACTTCTTGGGGTATATCATTAAATCTTATGATCTTGCTTACTTTGGGCATGAATTCTTTATAAGCCAATCATTATTGGCTAAATACATTAGTTAATCATTTCGGATAAGCATATTTGAATCCATTATTGTCTTTGATATTTTCCTAATAAAGGAAGTTATTATAAGCCAATTTCATTTGGCTTTGTTAATATTCATGACATGAAGATTCATTATTAGCTATGCCCTTTACATATTGTAAACTTCATTGGACATGCTTTGACTATTCTTATAACAAGTCATTCATTACACTATATATTCATTACATTTCATAAGCCATTCTCTATTGATCATTCCATTGATTTCATTACTTTCATGTTAGGGAAGTTATGGGTTATTTAGTTAACGTTTTCATGTTTTTTATATTATACATTTCATATCTACGAGACCTTGGAATTGTGGATGTAGCATTAAGACATCTCAAGTGAGGGCCCAACATATGGGACCTCAACCCGAGGTCCTTTTTAAGCAAACACAGAGTCTGCTTCATTTGTTCATTCGTACTTCACATTATTCATTTCATTCATTCGTAGGCTAATGTAAACACCATCAATACCTAGGATGAATTTTAAGAATCTCATCGGGATCATGAAGTGCAATGACCAAGAATGACCTAATGTCATTACTTGAATCTGATTTCACCTCCTCATTGTCTTGCACAAACACCTAGGTATCATTCATTTCTTTATCTTTCATACTTTGAGGAACTTCAACCTTAACAGACATAGATCATGTGAGCATCATTAAATTCGGTGTCTTCCCCACACCGAAGAGAGGTGGAGTCACTGGCCAAGGTGAAACCAAAACATTCTAGCGTATATAGGGAATTGAACCCTGCTAGAACCCTATGTTGGCAGCATAGGTTCAAAGACTAGGAGATATAAGGAGACCCATACCCGCCTAAACGGACAGTCTCATCTAATGAGATTTACACGAACCTATGCCTTCCCCAAAGAAGGAATTGTGACTCATAGCTAGCCTATCGGTGCTCAGTATAAAGTTCCATTACATTCATCTTACACATCATAGAAGCTGGCTTCTAGCATGAGGGAATCATTGCTCATTAGATGATTTCTCATCTAATCATTAGTATTAAGTGTGAATTGTACTTACACTTACACATAGAGTATGATTTAGACTTGTCTCTTGATATTCAACACTCTCTTAGGTGAGTACTTTTAGTGACCTTTACCTAGGCTTGGTTGAAACTTGTGTCACCATTCATCTTAGCCTCTTATCATGTTGTCACCATTTTCATTAGCATCATAGATTAACATAATTACTCACCTCATTACGTGAATGCTCATTTCTTCTTTATCATTTAGTGTTGACTCAAGCATTATGGAAGCTTGCTTCTAGATTGAGATTTACTTACTCTATTGATGACTGGTCATCCTTAATTTACATTGATGAAATGTGAATTTTCCTTACATGTCATCCTTTGGTGTTAATGAGACTGGTCTCACGCATTCTAACACCTTTATACGTGAATATTCTTTTAACATAGTAGCTTAGGTGTAAGTAAGACATGTCTCACTTCATTTAACACCCCATTCTGGTCACTTACTTAATTTAGACCCCTTTAATTAAGTTATAACTCACGTTACTTACTTACTTTAGTGTAGTAGATTCATATCATCGTTTATGGACGATGAGCACTTCATTTGATGAGTTTCATAAGTTTATATGTCATTCTTTTAGAGCATGTTGGGAGTTGTCCCAATGAATGGCATTCCCTTGTTTATGGGTTCATTGAATTAGTTTAGAAGTGCTTATATTATCATTTGATACTCTAACTACACAAGATTGGCATATGATTAGTATTGGCATAAACAATTGGCTATAGACTTCATAACTTCTTTATTGGCATAAGCCAAAGTTATATTCATTCATGCTTACATTACTATACCTTATTCATTAGCCAATGCAATTATTAATCATTACATTATATCCATTTGCATGCATCCCTTTTGGATAGTGTATTGTTAGCCATTTTATTGGCATAAGCCAACAATCACTCAAATTATGATTTCATGGAGATCTTTTTAGCCAATCTTATAACATAACTTTAGGCATAACGTTTTTAAACATCTTGGATATCATCATATTAGCATTTGATGAATATATCATCTTCATAACGTCATATTAACAGCAAGCATGCACAATACACCGTAACATCTTCGAACATATCTTTATCATAGTATCATTCTTTTAATTCACATAATAACACTTAGCATCAACCGAGTCCAATTAATAGGTTCATTCAATCATTATTTAATCAAAAACCATACACATTAAGATCAGCCAGCACCACATACCAACAACATGATTTCTAACCTATTCAACATTGAAATCGTAACAAGGATACTAGGGAAAGGAGTTCGACAAAAACGACGGGAAGCAACCCTAGTTTTCAAGATCTTTGAATCATTCGAAAGAAAGTTCTCTTGGATAAACAAGTCCAGGTAAGAAACCCATACCTTAATCAAACCAGAAGATATGCCTACTACAAGAGCTATTAAAAAAGGATTTATTTCCGAAGATTTATTGACAAGATATTGCAAAATAATCGGTCATAAATATCCGGAACATATTTGCACCAAATGCAATGAAGGAGATAAGACGGTACCAGACGTCTTATTCGAATAAAGCAGATAAAGGAAAGAAGATAAAATAGTCAAAAGTTATTTTAAAATTGTCGGCCACATGTAGGCCACTATAGTTAGCTTTTACTTTTTCTTTATTGCTTTTACTTTTTACTTTTACTTTGTCGGCCAATTTGTAAAGCTAGGCCATTAAGTCTTAAAGTTTTTTATCGTGTAGTGTCGGCAGAATTATAAACTGCCAAGTGTGCTAAAATAGTGTCGGTCATTGTCCTGACCAATTATGGAGTTTGTACTATAAATAGAGGCTTGAGACCTCATAATAAAGGCAAGCTTTCCACCATTCTCTCTCTTCTCTGAATCTTTCTCTCAACTACCTAAGATAGAATTCCGCCCCCCTTTAATGGTATCAGAGCTATACAGATAAATTAACTAAGCTATCAATCGAACAACAATGGAAAACAAAGCATCTACAAGCAATCTACAAGAGCAGGTATATTTAAAATCAATTATGAGTAACTAAATTGATTTATTCCTGAAAGTCTTTTCCTGATTATAAGTAGTTATTATGAACTGATAATGTTATAATAGTCAACTTTAGAAAGTTATTACTATGAAATTATTCTGAGAATTAGTAAGTCTGGACTATGCCATCCTAGCGTGGAAACCGGTAGGCAAGAGAAGCCGTTTGGGGGAGTACACAGAGTTGAGGCGCTGTTAAGACAACTGATTCAATGAAAATAACATAGTAATGATTCAGCTGAGATGAGTATTATTTGGTTATCATTCATAATGAGTACATATAAACTGTGAAAAAACTGGAAGGAATAAAAATTGATTCAGTGAAAATAAATTGAATTAAAAATGTCTACATACTTGTTAGATAATGATAATAATTATATGATGTTATTGTTTTATATATTAAAAGATATTGATGTTGATACTCGAATGATAATTTATGACATGTTAATTATGCATGAAATAATCGAAACGATGACTTTAGGTTGGTCTGAGCTGATAGTTGATGATAATTTAGATATAGATGATTTATTCGACGATTTAGAACTATATAGAGATCAATGATAAATTTTAGATATTTGAGGTTATGGAAAGAAACTAAAGAAAAGATAGATATTGAAGAACAATTATTATATGAAAATGTAAATAAATATATATATCTTCGAAACGAAAGATATTTAGAGTATATAGAAACTAACGCAAAAGAAATCCAGCAATTAAATAAATTAAAAAAGGAATATTATGACCAAATATTTTCTTAAAAAATTATAATGAATCAAAGGATAGAAAAACAACTTATAATTGAAGAAATAAATAGATTACAATATAGACATGATTTTATGAAAGAACAACTAATAGTTAATATAGTTGCAGGAGTATGTAAAAAATCAATTTTAATACAAAAGAAACATATATTTGAATTAAAACTGAAAATAGATTGTTTGGAATATAAATTACAACATAATCTATTTCATAACAATAGTAATAATGAATAAAGACGAATTTATAATTGACGAAAAAACCTATGAAAATTACGAAGGATTAACTATAAAAATAGTTTTTTCAAATTTAGGAAGAAGATATAAAAAAATAGGAGATAAATTATATCTAATGTTAGAAAAAGAATCTGCTAAACTAGAAGATAGTTTAACCGCTATGATAAGAATAACAAAAGAAAATGAAGATATTGATAAAGCTAAAGAAATTGATAAAATACGAACTGAAGCTACTCAAGAAATTAAGAAAATTGAAGATATTAAAAATACTAAAATCGAAGAATTAGAAAAAGAATTAGCTTACTTAAAATTACTAGTTGAAGAAAAACAAAAAGAAAAACTAGCTAAGGAAATAAATGATATGAAACAAATACTTATTGAAACTGAAAATTTCGAAATTAATGACATAAATGAGAATGAAAATAATAATGAATCTGACTTATCAGAAAATTTTGACACTAGTGATATTAGTGAAACATATACTGAAATTTTAAAACAAACAAATAATTTAAAAGTGGAAATTAATACAAACAATGTAAATAAACCAGGAACATCTAGAGTTAAAACTCCAGATAATAGCCCTAGGAGAAATCCTAGAGTAACTACACCAATTTATTATACAGAAAGTTATGAAAATTCTGATCGTAATAATGCAATATGGAATAGTAGATTAAATACGGAAACCTAAGAAGATAATCGATCAAACTAACTTTTTAGATTTAGATTGTGTAACAGATATAAATAAAATACTTCTTTTATGGATAGGAAATCTATCAAAACAATTAATCGATAATAAAATTTCATTAAAAGAAACACCTGGATATATAGAAAGAACCTTAATAGGAGTAACAAAGCTATGGATAGAAAATTTACCTAATGAAAGCAAAGCAGCTTTAAGAAGTGATAAAAAACTAGATGGTTCATTAACCACATCTAATATAGAAATTCTAGAAAAATACGACTTAGCCTTAAGAAACGAATTTGGAAGTATGACTTCTGATATAAAAGAACAAACTAAACTTAAACTAATAAATAGACAATTAATGGCAAAATTATCAATACATAATATGTGTTATATAGAAGAATATACTTGTGCTTTTAAAGAATATTATTATAAAGCTCAATATAATATAAATGAAGCTGATGAAATAAAAAATTTATATTTTACAAAACTACCAGAACCTTTTAGTACAAATATAATAAAAGACTGGAATAATAGTGAAACTACAAATACTTTAGGAGCTAGAATAAACTTTTTACATCAATGGTTTATACAACTATGTGAATCTCAAAGGGAAAAATTAACAATGGAAAAGGTTTTGTTAAAAAATCTAGACTGTTGTACATATATAACTGCACCCCAATTTGGCTATAAGGAGAGAAAATATAAACTCACAAACCGTAAAAATAAAACTAAAAAATATCGAAAAAGACGAACAAAATATAAGTATAGAAAACCAAGAAAACGTTATTATATAAAAGAAAATAAACAAAAACGTTTATCTAAACCAAAGAAAGATATATCAAATTGTAATTGTTATAATTGTGGAAAACTAGGACATTTAGCTAAAGATTGCAAATTACCTAAAAATATAAAAAAGAAGCAAATTGCAGAATTTATAATTAATGATATTAAATATATGCATATAGATTATTTAGATTATGTTTTAGATGATAACGATAGTATCTATGAATTTTTAGATAATGAAATAACTAATTATTCAGAAATCGAACAAGATGATTATGAAACAGAATTAGAAAATAATTCAGATATAGAATCCGATATAGAATATGACTGAAGAAACTATAAATGTTATTACAACTGAAGAATATAATGATGAAGAGTCTGTTGAACAAAAGATAATATTTTCATCCATATCTGCTTGCCTTATCTCGCGCGAATTTGCATAGATCATTAAATGGTCTCTTGAATAATAGCTCCAAATTGCATTACCTTGTAAATAATTGTTTGCTAATTCTTGAATAATTGTAGATAGTCCAATTATTCTTTTATTTGCAAAGAAATTTGGTAACTCAATTTTGGGTATTTCTGGTTGTTGACCAATATCTTCGGGAATAATCATATCTTTAGTTAATCCAATTTTTACAACTTGGATTATAGGTTTTATTTCGTTGAATAATATCTCTGCTGGTGCCGTATAACATCGTATAAAAAATAAGTTTCCTTTGGTTATCTTCTTATATATAAGAAATGCTCTATGGATTTCTGGGATTCCACTAACTTCTTCGCCTGTATATGTATAAATTGTATTTAACAAACCATAATTAAAACAAGTTTTAACTAAGTTTGGGTTAGTTTTTGGCTGGGCGATTAACTTGTTATATCCTTGAAGTTTCTGGGTAATATAATCTTCGGTTTTTTCTTTGGTGGTAGTTGATCTTGGTTTTGTGTTCAAGAAGGTCACTATTTGGTATATATTTTCTATATAGTTTTGAGCGATGTGGTTGTACATCTTTTTGTCTTTGTTTAAGCTGGCTGCATAGGTAGATGTTTGTGGTGTTACAGATTCAATTATCTGAAGTTTAGGTACAAAAGGTTTTTTGAATAAATTGTTTAAGTTTATAGATTTTGGTTTTGATAGCTCCATAACTTCTTTTCCAGTACCTGTACCTGCAATACCTGTAATAGATAATTTGTTAATAATTTGAGTTTTAAGGTGTTTCTCATCGTCACCGTTTATCTTTTGAGTTTTATGGTGTTTCTCATCGTCACCTTTTATCTCTGGCTTTTTTCCGTCTGCCTGGGGACGTAGCTCCGCATGTTTTAAGTCATGCTGCTGACTATTAACTTGCTCTTTTAGCAGTTTCACTTCATTATCTATTTTATCAACCTTTTGACAAAGATTTGTCATCATGGTTAATAGCTGCTTCATCGTATCTGTTTCTACTGAGGTAGTCTGCAATAAAATTCTTATTAGTAGAAATAACTTCAATTGTAAAAGTAAAGTTTAATATATTTAATACTAATCTTCGTATTTCTTTTGTTGTGACTGAGTCATCTATTTTGCGTGTTAGCCACCATTTTACCTGTGTATTATCTATTCGAACAATAAATTTGTTATATACAATATAATGTTCAAAAGCTAATAAACATTTATATAGGGCTAATAGTTCTTTACGGTTAATTTCCCATTTTATCTGGGGTTCTGTATATGATCCTGAATAATATCGACAATGATATTCAGTTTTTTCATCATTATATTTATATTTTAATAAACCTCCATAACTGTGTTCACTAGAATCAGTTTCAACTATATATATGAAATTTCTTTTTTCATCAGGAAAATTTAGTTTTGGTAGACGTTTACATAATTGTTTAATATTTTTAATATTTTCATTATCTTTTTTATCGAAATGATATTCGACATCTTTTTTCAGTTTTTTATGTAAAGGTTTTAAATATTCTGCTAAGTTAGGTATATATTCTCTTACCTGATTTACTAATCCTAAAAAGGACTGTAATTTCTTTTTTGTATCTATATTTTCATCTAAATCAATAATTTTTTGTACTAAATGCGTTTGCATTTTAATACCTGATTTATCTATTTGTATTCCGAGAAATTCTATCTGTGATTTCATTAATTCTATTTTTCTTTTATTCAAACTAATTCCGGATTGCTTAACTATTTGAATAAATTTTTCTAGTAATTTAAAATGTTCTTCTTCTGTTTTGGAATATAATAATATATCGTCAATATAGACTATACAATTTTCTAATTGACTAAAGTATTTATCCATAAAACATTGATATCTTCCTGGTGCATTTTTATATCCAAAGGGTAATACGTTCCATTCATAATATCCTTGGGGTACAGTGAATGCGGTTAACTGTTTTGAATTATCTTCAAGTTTTAAATGGTAAAAACCCGATTTACAATCGAATTTACTAAAATAGTTGTAACCTTGTATTTGTCTAATTTTTAATATCTTATTTGGAATAGGATAATTATATGTTTTTGTCTTAGCATTTAAATTTCTATAGTCAATGACCAATCTACTTTTTCCTCGTTTTTGTTCATTGTGATTATTAACAATAAATGCCGGACTACAATGTTTACTATTTGTTTCTTGTATATAATTATTTTTTAATAATTCATCTATATGAATTTTAAATTCATTAAGATCATCAAAATTATATTTTAATGGTTTTTGTAAAATTATACTATTTTCATCTATTAATTCAATCTTTACAGTAGTTTTATGTTTTTCCCATCCGTATAAAGGATTATCATTATATAAAGATTCTAATTGAGTATTTATTGATTTTAATTTATCTATTGTGAGTATAATAATTTCAAAATTATTAATATCTTTTATATTTTCTAATGCTTGATTTATATTTTCATTTCCTTTTATCCAATCAGTAGATTTTCTTAGTTTATTTTTAACTCTTTTTGCTCCTATTTTATAACCACATGGTGTTGTAAACCACCAATGCGTTTTGGTTATTATATGGGGGTATAATTTTTCTAAGAAGGGCATTCCTAATAATATATCTTTTGTTTTACAATCAAAACAATATATAGATTCTAATGTTAAGATTTTATCCCATATCTGTATTTTAACATTTTTAGCTTTGTAAGTAATCATACTACTTTCATTATTAAATCCAGTCACTATTAAAGGTGTTTGTAATTTTTCCCATTTAGTTTCTGGTAAACAATTATATTTACATATATTTGTTTCAGCTCCGGTGTCTATCATAGGTGTATAATATCTATTATAATATCCTTCTACGATAATTTTCGCAAGTATATATATTTTCATTTTATTCTTTGTATAATAATTTTCTTGTTTTGACAAGTAAGTATTAATTTACTGTCTTCTATTTTATAAGGTGTAAACTGTTCTAGCCATTTTAACCCTAAGGTTATATCATTTTCACTTTGGTATATTTTAAATGTTATAGTAAAATTCAATCCTCCTATTATAATATCTTTTTTAACAGTTTCATTACAAATTATTATGTCTGAAGGTAATCCAGGGCAAATATGTCCTGTTTTTGTTAATTCATCTTCTGGAACTAAATCTTTATTTATATAATTTTCTTCTTCACCAGTATTAATTAAGATTTTATATTTTTTGTCATTAGTAATACCTGCTATAAAGTAATAGTTTATTAATTCATTTTCTGTATATTGTATTTCAGGGAATTCATACTTTCTTTTTGAAGTACTAGCTCGTGATGAGTTAGTTCTAGATAGTTTAGGGGTATTTATTCTTTCTTGTATTATATGTAAATCATCATTTACATTCATTGCATTGTAACTATAATCATTGTTATCTATGATTGTAAGAATTTGATCGAAAGGGTTGTCGATCTTGATTCTATCTATTTTGTTTTTGGCAATAACTTTATGTTTTGTTGTTAAAATATATAGATTTTTACATCTTACTGTAAATATCTTACTTCCAGGTTCTAATTCTATACCTGATAATTTCCAATATAACATTAAGGATTTATCAATATTTTTATCTGTTAAAGCAATAGAATAATTAGCGCTTATTATAAATTTAAATTTTTGGTATATTAGATTTCCTTTTATTGCACTTATTATACTTTTTTCTATAGGATGTATAATTCTGTCATCAGCTAAGTATAGCTCTATTGGTGTATCTATTCCTTCTCTAAAACAAGCTTTTAATAATATCTCTGTTCCTCCTAAATGTACATATTTGATAGGGGCTTTAGATTTTATTTGTTGTATTTCTTGATTAATTACTCTTTTATTGAGTATTGGGATTTGAGCTTTTCCTTTAGTATATTTACAATCTATAATATGTTCTTTTTGACTTACTACATAGTATTCTTCTTTACTTCGTTTAAAGAATTGATTTAATAAAGGTATTTTTAGTACTTTTTCTACACTTAAGTCTAATTCTTTATTTCTTATTTCTTGAAAAACATTGTTATCGAATCCATTTTTTTTTTTTTTTTTTTTTTTTTTTTTTTTTTTTTTTTTTTTTTTTTTTTTTTTTATTTTAAAATTGTCGGCCACATGTAGGCCACTATAGTTAGCTTTTACTTTTTCTTTATTGCTTTTACTTTTTACTTTTACTTTGTCGGCCAATTTGTAAAGCTAGGCCATTAAGTCTTAAAGTTTTTTATCGTGTAGTGTCGGCAGAATTATAAACTGCCAAGTGTGCTAAAATAGTGTCGGTCATTGTCCTGACCAATTATGGAGTTTGTACTATAAATAGAGGCTTGAGACCTCATAATAAAAGCAAGCTTTCCACCATCCTCTCTCTTCTCTCAATCTTTCTCTCAACTACCTAAGATAGAATTCCGCCCCCCCTTTAATGGTATCAGAGCTATACAGATAAATTAACTAAGCTATCAATCGAACAACAATGGAAAACAAAGCATCTACAAGCAATCTACAAGAGCAGGTATATTTAAAATCAATTATGAGTAACTAAATTGATTTATTCCTGAAAGTCTTTTCCTGATTATAAGTAGTTATTATGAACTGATAATGTTATAATAGTCAACTTTAGAAAGTTATTACTATGAAATTATTCTGAGAATTAGTAAGTCTGGACTATGCCATCCTAGCGTGGAAACCGGTAGGCAAGAGAAGCCGTTTGGGGGAGTACACAGAGTTGAGGCGCTGTTAAGACAACTGATTCAATGAAAATAACATAGTAATGATTCAGCTGAGATGAGTATTATTTGGTTATCATTCATAATGAGTACATATAAACTGTGAAAAAACTGGAAGGAATAAAAATTGATTCAGTGAAAATAAATTGAATTAAAAATGTCTACATACTTGTTAGATAATGATAATAATTATATGATGTTATTGTTTTATATATTAAAAGATATTGATGTTGATACTCGAATGATAATTTATGACATGTTAATTATGCATGAAATAATCGAAACGATGACTTTAGGTTGGTCTGAGCTGATAGTTGATGATAATTTAGATATAAATGATTTATTCGACGATTTAGAACTATATAGAGATCAATGATAAATTTTAGATATTTGAGGTTATGGAAAGAAACTAAAGAAAAGATAGATATTGAAGAACAATTATTATATGAAAATGTAAATAAATATATATATCTTCGAAACGAAAGATATTTAGAGTATATAGAAACTAACGCAAAAGAAATCCAGCAATTAAATAAATTAAAAAGGGAATATTATGACCAAATATTTTCTTAAAAAATTATAATGAATCAAAGGATAGAAAAACAACTTATAATTGAAGAAATAAATAGATTACAATATAGACATGATTTTATGAAAGAACAACTAATAGTTAATATAGTTGCAGGAGTATGTAAAAAATCAATTTTAATACAAAAGAAACATATATTTGAATTAAAACTGAAAATAGATTGTTTGGAATATAAATTACAACATAATCTATTTCATAACAATAGTAATAATGAATAAAGACGAATTTATAATTGACGAAAAAACCTATGAAAATTACGAAGGATTAACTATAAAAATAGTTTTTTCAAATTTAGGAAGAAGATATAAAAAAATAGGAGATAAATTATATCTAATGTTAGAAAAAGAATCTGCTAAACTAGAAGATAGTTTAACCGCTATGATAAGAATAACAAAAGAAAATGAAGATATTGATAAAGCTAAAGAAATTGATAAAATACGAACTGAAGCTACTCAAGAAATTAAGAAAATTGAAGATATTAAAAATACTAAAATCGAAGAATTAGAAAAAGAATTAGCTTACTTAAAATTACTAGTTGAAGAAAAACAAAAAGAAAAACTAGCTAAGGAAATAAATGATATGAAACAAATACTTATTGAAACTGAAAATTTCGAAATTAATGACATAAATGAGAATGAAAATAATAATGAATCTGACTTATCAGAAAATTTTGACACTAGTGATATTAGTGAAACATATACTGAAATTTTAAAACAAACAAATAATTTAAAATTGGAAATTAATACAAACAATGTAAATAAACCAGGAACATCTAGAGTTAAAACTCCAGATAATAGCCCTAGGAGAAATCCTAGAGTAACTACACCAATTTATTATACAGAAAGTTATGAAAATTCTGATCGTAATAATGCAATATGGAATAGTAGATTAAATACTAAATGGAAACCTAAGAAGATAATCGATCAAACTAACTTTTTAGATTTAGATTGTGTAACAGATATAAATAAAATACTTCTTTTATGGATAGGAAATCTATCAAAACAATTAATCGATAATAAAATTTCATTAAAAGAAACACCTGGATATATAGAAAGAACCTTAATAGGAGTAACAAAGCTATGGATAGAAAATTTACCTAATGAAAGCAAAGCAGCTTTAAGAAGTGATAAAAAACTAGATGGTTCATTAACCACATCTAATATAGAAATTCTAGAAAAATACGACTTAGCCTTAAGAAACGAATTTGGAAGTATGACTTCTGATATAAAAGAACAAACTAAACTTAAACTAATAAATAGACAATTAATGGCAAAATTATCAATACATAATATGTGTTATATAGAAGAATATACTTGTGCTTTTAAAAGAATATTATTATAAAGCTCAATATAATATAAATGAAGCTGATGAAATAAAAAATTTATATTTTACAAAACTACCAGAACCTTTTAGTACAAATATAATAAAAGACTGGAATAATAGTGAAACTACAAATACTTTAGGAGCTAGAATAAACTTTTTACATCAATGGTTTATACAACTATGTGAATCTCAAAGGGAAAAGTTAACAATGGAAAAGGTTTTGTTAAAAAATCTAGACTGTTGTACATATATAACTGCACCCCAATTTGGCTATAAGGAGAGAAAATATAAACTCACAAACCGTAAAAATAAAACTAAAAAATATCGAAAAAGACGAACAAAATATAAGTATAGAAAACCAAGAAAACGTTATTATATAAAAGAAAATAAACAAAAACGTTTATCTAAACCAAAGAAAGATATATCAAATTGTAATTGTTATAATTGTGGAAAACTAGGACATTTAGCTAAAGATTGCAAATTACCTAAAAATATAAAAAAGAAGCAAATTGCAGAATTTATAATTAATGATATTAAATATATGCATATAGATTATTTAGATTATGATTTAGATGATAACGATAGTATCTATGAATTTTTAGATAATGAAATAACTAATTATTCAGAAATCGAACAAGATGATTATGAAACAGAATTAGAAAATAATTCAGATATAGAATCCGATATAGAATATGACTGAAGAAACTATAAATGTTATTACAACTGAAGAATATAATGATGAAGAGTCTGTTGAACAAAAGATAATATTCGATAACAATGTTTTTCAAGAAATAAGAAATAAAGAATTAGACTTAAGTGTAGAAAAAGTACTAAAAATACCTTTATTAAATCAATTCTTTAAACGAAGTAAAGAAGAATACTATGTAGTAAGTCAAAAAGAACATATTATAGATTGCAAATATACTAAAGGAAAAGCTCAAATCCCAATACTCAATAAAAGAGTAATTAATCAAGAAATACAACAAATAAAATCTAAAGCCCCTATCAAATATGTACATTTAGGAGGAACAGAGATATTATTAAAAGCTTGTTTTAGAGAAGGAATAGATACACCAATAGAGCTATACTTAGCTGATGACAGAATTATACATCCTATAGAAAAAAGTATAATAAGTGCAATAAAAGGAAATCTAATATACCAAAAATTTAAATTTATAATAAGCGCTAATTATTCTATTGCTTTAACAGATAAAAATATTGATAAATCCTTAATGTTATATTGGAAATTATCAGGTATAGAATTAGAACCTGGAAGTAAGATATTTACAGTAAGATGTAAAAATCTATATATTTTAACAACAAAACATAAAGTTATTGCCAAAAACAAAATAGATAGAATCAAGATCGACAACCCTTTCGATCAAATTCTTACAATCATAGATAACAATGATTATAGTTACAATGCAATGAATGTAAATGATGATTTACATATAATACAAGAAAGAATAAATACCCCTAAACTATCTAGAACTAACTCATCACGAGCTAGTACTTCAAAAAGAAAGTATGAATTCCCTGAAATACAATATACAGAAAATGAATTAATAAACTATTACTTTATAGCAGGTATTACTAATGACAAAAAATATAAAATCTTAATTAATACTGGTGAAGAAGAAAATTATATAAATAAAGATTTAGTCCCAGAAGATGAATTAACAAAAACAGGACATATTTGCCCTGGATTACCTTCAGACATAATAATTTGTAATGAAACTGTTAAAAAAGATATTATAATAGGAGGATTGAATTTTACTATAACATTTAAAATATACCAAAGTGAAAATGATATAACCTTAGGGTTAAAATGGCTAGAACAGTTTACACCTTATAAAATAGAAGACAGTAAATTAATACTTACTTGTCAAAACAAGAAAATTATTATACAAAGAATAAAATGAAAATATATATACTTGCGAAAATTATCGTAGAAGGATATTATAATAGATATTATACACCTATGATAGACACAGGAGCTGAAACAAATATATGTAAATATAATTGTTTACCAGAAACTAAATGGGAAAAATTACAAACACCTTTAATAGTGACTGGATTTAATAATGAAAGTAGTATGATTACTTACAAAGCTAAAAATGTTAAAATACAGATATGGGATAAAATCTTAACATTAGAATCTATATATTGTTTTGATTGTAAAACAAAAGATATATTATTAGGAATGCCCTTCTTAGAAAAATTATACCCCCATATAATAACCAAAACGCATTGGTGGTTTACAACACCATGTGGTTATAAAATAGGAGCAAAAAGAGTTAAAAATAAACTAAGAAAATCTACTGATTGGATAAAAGGAAATGAAAATATAAATCAAGCATTAGAAAATATAAAAGATATTAATAATTTTGAAATTATTATACTCACAATAGATAAATTAAAATCAATAAATACTCAATTAGAATCTTTATATAATGATAATCCTTTATACGGATGGGAAAAACATAAAACTACTGTAAAGATTGAATTAATAGATGAAAATAGTATAATTTTACAAAAACCATTAAAATATAATTTTGATGATCTTAATGAATTTAAAATTCATATAGATGAATTATTAAAAAATAATTATATACAAGAAACAAATAGTAAACATTGTAGTCCGGCATTTATTGTTAATAATCACAATGAACAAAAACGAGGAAAAAGTAGATTGGTCATTGACTATAGAAATTTAAATGCTAAGACAAAAACATATAATTATCCTATTCCAAATAAGATATTAAAAATTAGACAAATACAAGGTTACAACTATTTTAGTAAATTCGATTGTAAATCGGGTTTTTACCATTTAAAACTTGAAGATAATTCAAAACAGTTAACCGCATTCACTGTACCCCAAGGATATTATGAATGGAACGTATTACCCTTTGGATATAAAAATGCACCAGGAAGATATCAATGTTTTATGGATAAATACTTTAGTCAATTAGAAAATTGTATAGTCTATATTGACGATATATTATTATATTCCAAAACAGAAGAAGAACATTTTAAATTACTAGAAAAATTTATTCAAATAGTTAAGCAATCCGGAATTAGTTTGAATAAAAGAAAAATAGAATTAATGAAATCACAGATAGAATTTCTCGGAATACAAATAGATAAATCAGGTATTAAAATGCAAACGCATTTAGTACAAAAAATTATTGATTTAGATGAAAATATAGATACAAAAAAGAAATTACAGTCCTTTTTAGGATTAGTAAATCAGGTAAGAGAATATATACCTAACTTAGCAGAATATTTAAAACCTTTACATAAAAAACTGAAAAAAGATGTCGAATATCATTTCGATAAAAAAGATAATGAAAATATTAAAAATATTAAACAATTATGTAAACGTCTACCAAAACTAAATTTTCCTGATGAAAAAAGAAATTTCATATATATAGTTGAAACTGATTCTAGTGAACACAGTTATGGAGGTTTATTAAAATATAAATATAATGATGAAAAAACTGAATATCATTGTCGATATTATTCAGGATCATATACAGAACCCCAGATAAAATGGGAAATTAACCGTAAAGAACTATTAGCCCTATATAAATGTTTATTAGCTTTTGAACATTATATTGTATATAACAAATTTATTGTTCGAATAGATAATACACAGGTAAAATGGTGGCTAACACGCAAAATAGATGACTCAGTCACAACAAAAGAAATACGAAGATTAGTATTAAATATATTAAACTTTACTTTTACAATTGAAGTTATTTCTACTAATAAGAATTTTATTGCAGACTACCTCAGTAGAAACAGATACGATGAAGCAGCTATTAACCATGATGACAAATCTTTGTCAAAAGGTTGATAAAATAGATAATGAAGTGAAACTGCTAAAAGAGCAAGTTAATAGTCAGCAGCATGACTTAAAACATGCGGAGCTACGTCCCCAGGCAGACGGAAAAAAGCCAGAGATAAAAGGTGACGATGAGAAACACCATAAAACTCAAAAGATAAACGGTGACGATGAGAAACACCTTAAAACTCAAATTATTAACAAATTATCTATTACAGGTATTGCAGGTACAGGTACTGGAAAAGAAGTTATGGAGCTATCAAAACCAAAATCTATAAACTTAAACAATTTATTCAAAAAACCTTTTGTACCTAAACTTCAGATAATTGAATCTGTAACACCACAAACATCTACCTATGCAGCCAGCTTAAACAAAGACAAAAAGATGTACAACCACATCGCTCAAAACTATATAGAAAATATATACCAAATAGTGACCTTCTTGAACACAAAACCAAGATCAACTACCACCAAAGAAAAAACCGAAGATTATATTACCCAGAAACTTCAAGGATATAACAAGTTAATCGCCCAGCCAAAAACTAACCCAAACTTAGTTAAAACTTGTTTTAATTATGGTTTGTTAAATACAATTTATACATATACAGGCGAAGAAGTTAGTGGAATCCCAGAAATCCATAGAGCATTTCTTATATATAAGAAGATAACCAAAGGAAACTTATTTTTTATACGATGTTATACGGCACCAGCAGAGATATTATTCAACGAAATAAAACCTATAATCCAAGTTGTAAAAATTGGATTAACTAAAGATATGATTATTCCCGAAGATATTGGTCAACAACCAGAAATACCCAAAATTGAGTTACCAAATTTCTTTGCAAATAAAAGAATAATTGGACTATCTACAATTATTCAAGAATTAGCAAACAATTATTTACAAGGTAATGCAATTTGGAGCTATTATTCAAGAGACCATTTAATGATCTATGCAAATTCGCGCGAGATAAGGCAAGCAGATATGGATGAAGTCCAGAAATGGATATTATCCTTAATCAAACCAGAAGATATGCCTACTACAAGAGCTATTAAAAAAGGATTTATTTCCGAAGATTTATTGACAAGATATTGCAAAATAATCGGTCATAAATATCCGGAACATATTTGCACCAAATGCAATGAAGGAGATAAGACGGTACCAGACGTCTTATTCGAATAAAGCAGATAAAGGAAAGAAGATAAAATAGTCAAAAGTTATTTTAAAATTGTCGGCCACATGTAGGCCACTATAGTTAGCTTTTACTTTTTCTTTATTGCTTTTACTTTTTACTTTTACTTTGTCGGCCAATTTGTAAAGCTAGGCCATTAAGTCTTAAAGTTTTTTATCGTGTAGTGTCGGCAGAATTATAAACTGCCAAGTGTGCTAAAATAGTGTCGGTCATTGTCCTGACCAATTATGGAGTTTGTACTATAAATAGAGGCTTGAGACCTCATAATAAAAGCAAGCTTTCCACCATCCTCTCTCTTCTCTCAATCTTTCTCTCAACTACCTAAGATAGAATTCCGCCCCCTAGCCATTTTAACCCTAAGGTTATATCATTTTCACTTTGGTATATTTTAAATGTTATAGTTGAAACTGATTCTAGTGAACACAGTTATGGAGGTTTATTAAAATATAAATATAATGATGAAAAAACTGAATATCATTGTCGATATTATTCAGGATCATATACAGAACCCCAGATAAAATGGGAAATTAACCGTAAAGAACTATTAGCCCTATATAAATGTTTATTAGCTTTTGAACATTATATTGTATATAACAAATTTATTGTTCGAATAGATAATACACAGGTAAAATGGTGGCTAACACGCAAAATAGATGACTCAGTCACAACAAAAGAAATACGAAGATTAGTATTAAATATATTAAACTTTACTTTTACAATTGAAGTCAACTATTTTAGTAAATTCGATTGTAAATCGGGTTTTTACCATTTAAAACTTGAAGATAATTCAAAACAGTTAACCGCATTCACTGTACCCCAAGGATATTATGAATGGAACGTATTACCCTTTGGATATAAAAATGCACCAGGAAGATATCAATGTTTTATGGATAAATACTTTAGTCAATTAGAAAATTGTATAGTCTATATTGACGATATATTATTATATTCCAAAACAGAAGAAGAACATTTTAAATTACTAGAAAAATTTATTCAAATAGTTAAGCAATCCGGAATTAGTTTGAATAAAAGAAAAATAGAATTAATGAAATAAGCGCTAATTATTGCAGACTACCTCAGTAGAAACAGATACGATGAAGCAGCTATTAACCATGATGACAAATCTTTGTCAAAAGGTTGATAAAATAGATAATGAAGTGAAACTGCTAAAAGAGCAAGTTAATAGTCAGCAGCATGACTTAAAACATGCGGAGCTACGTCCCCAGGCAGACGGAAAAAAGCCAGAGATAAAAGGTGACGATGAGAAACACCATAAAACTCAAAAGATAAACGGTGCTTTTATTATGAGGTCTCAAGCCTCTATTTATAGTACAAACTCCATAATTGGTCAGGACAATGACCGACACTATTTTAGCACACTTGGCAGTTTATAATTCTGCCGACACTACACGATAAAAAACTTTAAGACTTAATGGCCTAGCTTTACAAATTGGCCGACAAAGTAAAAGTAAAAAGTAAAAGCAATAAAGAAAAAGTAAAAGCTAACTATAGTGGCCTACATGTGGCCGACAATTTTAAAATAACTTTTGACTATTTTATCTTCTTTCCTTTATCTGCTTTATTCGAATAAGACGTCTGGTACCGTCTTATCTCCTTCATTGCATTTGGTGCAAATATGTTCCGGATATTTATGACCGATTATTTTGCAATATCTTGTCAATAAATCTTCGGAAATAAATCCTTTTTTAATAGCTCTTGTAGTAGGCATATCTTCTGGTTTGATTAAGGATAATATCCATTTCTGGACTTCATCCATATCTGCTTGCCTTATCTCGCGCGAATTTGCATAGATCATTAAATGGTCTCTTGAATAATAGCTCCAAATTGCATTACCTTGTAAATAATTGTTTGCTAATTCTTGAATAATTGTAGATAGTCCAATTATTCTTTTATTTGCAAAGAAATTTGGTAACTCAATTTTGGGTATTTCTGGTTGTTGACCAATATCTTCGGGAATAATCATATCTTTAGTTAATCCAATTTTTACAACTTGGATTATAGGTTTTATTTCGTTGAATAATATCTCTGCTGGTGCCGTATAACATCGTATAAAAAATAAGTTTCCTTTGGTTATCTTCTTATATATAAGAAATGCTCTATGGATTTCTGGGATTCCACTAACTTCTTCGCCTGTATATGTATAAATTGTATTTAACAAACCATAATTAAAACAAGTTTTAACTAAGTTTGGGTTAGTTTTTGGCTGGGCGATTAACTTGTTATATCCTTGAAGTTTCTGGGTAATATAATCTTCGGTTTTTTCTTTGGTGGTAGTTGATCTTGGTTTTGTGTTCAAGAAGGTCACTATTTGGTATATATTTTCTATATAGTTTTGAGCGATGTGGTTGTACATCTTTTTGTCTTTGTTTAAGCTGGCTGCATAGGTAGATGTTTGTGGTGTTACAGATTCAATTATCTGAAGTTTAGGTACAAAAGGTTTTTTGAATAAATTGTTTAAGTTTATAGATTTTGGTTTTGATAGCTCCATAACTTCTTTTCCAGTACCTGTACCTGCAATACCTGTAATAGATAATTTGTTAATAATTTGAGTTTTAAGGTGTTTCTCATCGTCACCGTTTATCTTTTGAGTTTTATGGTGTTTCTCATCGTCACCTTTTATCTCTGGCTTTTTTCCGTCTGCCTGGGGACGTAGCTCCGCATGTTTTAAGTCATGCTGCTGACTATTAACTTGCTCTTTTAGCAGTTTCACTTCATTATCTATTTTATCAACCTTTTGACAAAGATTTGTCATCATGGTTAATAGCTGCTTCATCGTATCTGTTTCTACTGAGGTAGTCTGCAATAAAATTCTTATTAGTAGAAATAACTTCAATTGTAAAAGTAAAGTTTAATATATTTAATACTAATCTTCGTATTTCTTTTGTTGTGACTGAGTCATCTATTTTGCGTGTTAGCCACCATTTTACCTGTGTATTATCTATTCGAACAATAAATTTGTTATATACAATATAATGTTCAAAAGCTAATAAACATTTATATAGGGCTAATAGTTCTTTACGGTTAATTTCCCATTTTATCTGGGGTTCTGTATATGATCCTGAATAATATCGACAATGATATTCAGTTTTTTCATCATTATATTTATATTTTAATAAACCTCCATAACTGTGTTCACTAGAATCAGTTTCAACTATATATATGAAATTTCTTTTTTCATCAGGAAAATTTAGTTTTGGTAGACGTTTACATAATTGTTTAATATTTTTAATATTTTCATTATCTTTTTTATCGAAATGATATTCGACATCTTTTTTCAGTTTTTTATGTAAAGGTTTTAAATATTCTGCTAAGTTAGGTATATATTCTCTTACCTGATTTACTAATCCTAAAAAGGACTGTAATTTCTTTTTTGTATCTATATTTTCATCTAAATCAATAATTTTTTGTACTAAATGCGTTTGCATTTTAATACCTGATTTATCTATTTGTATTCCGAGAAATTCTATCTGTGATTTCATTAATTCTATTTTTCTTTTATTCAAACTAATTCCGGATTGCTTAACTATTTGAATAAATTTTTCTAGTAATTTAAAATGTTCTTCTTCTGTTTTGGAATATAATAATATATCGTCAATATAGACTATACAATTTTCTAATTGACTAAAGTATTTATCCATAAAACATTGATATCTTCCTGGTGCATTTTTATATCCAAAGGGTAATACGTTCCATTCATAATATCCTTGGGGTACAGTGAATGCGGTTAACTGTTTTGAATTATCTTCAAGTTTTAAATGGTAAAAACCCGATTTACAATCGAATTTACTAAAATAGTTGTAACCTTGTATTTGTCTAATTTTTAATATCTTATTTGGAATAGGATAATTATATGTTTTTGTCTTAGCATTTAAATTTCTATAGTCAATGACCAATCTACTTTTTCCTCGTTTTTGTTCATTGTGATTATTAACAATAAATGCCGGACTACAATGTTTACTATTTGTTTCTTGTATATAATTATTTTTTAATAATTCATCTATATGAATTTTAAATTCATTAAGATCATCAAAATTATATTTTAATGGTTTTTGTAAAATTATACTATTTTCATCTATTAATTCAATCTTTACAGTAGTTTTATGTTTTTCCCATCCGTATAAAGGATTATCATTATATAAAGATTCTAATTGAGTATTTATTGATTTTAATTTATCTATTGTGAGTATAATAATTTCAAAATTATTAATATCTTTTATATTTTCTAATGCTTGATTTATATTTTCATTTCCTTTTATCCAATCAGTAGATTTTCTTAGTTTATTTTTAACTCTTTTTGCTCCTATTTTATAACCACATGGTGTTGTAAACCACCAATGCGTTTTGGTTATTATATGGGGGTATAATTTTTCTAAGAAGGGCATTCCTAGTAATATATCTTTTGTTTTACAATCAAAACAATATATAGATTCTAATGTTAAGATTTTATCCCATATCTGTATTTTAACATTTTTAGCTTTGTAAGTAATCATACTACTTTCATTATTAAATCCAGTCACTATTAAAGGTGTTTGTAATTTTTCCCATTTAGTTTCTGGTAAACAATTATATTTACATATATTTGTTTCAGCTCCTGTGTCTATCATAGGTGTATAATATCTATTATAATATCCTTCTACGATAATTTTCGCAAGTATATATATTTTCATTTTATTCTTTGTATAATAATTTTCTTGTTTTGACAAGTAAGTATTAATTTACTGTCTTCTATTTTATAAGGTGTAAACTGTTCTAGCCATTTTAACCCTAAGGTTATATCATTTTCACTTTGGTATATTTTAAATGTTATAGTAAAATTCAATCCTCCTATTATAATATCTTTTTTAACAGTTTCATTACAAATTATTATGTCTGAAGGTAATCCAGGGCAAATATGTCCTGTTTTTGTTAATTCATCTTCTGGAACTAAATCTTTATTTATATAATTTTCTTCTTCACCAGTATTAATTAAGATTTTATATTTTTTGTCATTAGTAATACCTGCTATAAAGTAATAGTTTATTAATTCATTTTCTGTATATTGTATTTCAGGGAATTCATACTTTCTTTTTGAAGTACTAGCTCGTGATGAGTTAGTTCTAGATAGTTTAGGGGTATTTATTCTTTCTTGTATTATATGTAAATCATCATTTACATTCATTGCATTGTAACTATAATCATTGTTATCTATGATTGTAAGAATTTGATCGAAAGGGTTGTCGATCTTGATTCTATCTATTTTGTTTTTGGCAATAACTTTATGTTTTGTTGTTAAAATATATAGATTTTTACATCTTACTGTAAATATCTTACTTCCAGGTTCTAATTCTATACCTGATAATTTCCAATATAACATTAAGGATTTATCAATATTTTTATCTGTTAAAGCAATAGAATAATTAGCGCTTATTATAAATTTAAATTTTTGGTATATTAGATTTCCTTTTATTGCACTTATTATACTTTTTTCTATAGGATGTATAATTCTGTCATCAGCTAAGTATAGCTCTATTGGTGTATCTATTCCTTCTCTAAAACAAGCTTTTAATAATATCTCTGTTCCTCCTAAATGTACATATTTGATAGGGGCTTTAGATTTTATTTGTTGTATTTCTTGATTAATTACTCTTTTATTGAGTATTGGGATTTGAGCTTTTCCTTTAGTATATTTGCAATCTATAATATGTTCTTTTTGACTTACTACATAGTATTCTTCTTTACTTCGTTTAAAGAATTGATTTAATAAAGGTATTTTTAGTACTTTTTCTACACTTAAGTCTAATTCTTTATTTCTTATTTCTTGAAAAACATTGTTATCGAATATTATCTTTTGTTCAACAGACTCTTCATCATTATATTCTTCAGTTGTAATAACATTTATAGTTTCTTCAGTCATATTCTATATCAGATTCTATATCTGAATTATTTTCTAATTCTGTTTCATAATCATCTTGTTCGATTTCTGAATAATTAGTTATTTCATTATCTAAAAATTCATAGATACTATCGTTATCATCTAAATCATAATCTAAATAATCTATATGCATATATTTAATATCATTAATTATAAATTCTGCAATTTGCTTCTTTTTTATATTTTTAGGTAATTTGCAATCTTTAGCTAAATGTCCTAGTTTTCCACAATTGTAACAATTACAATTTGATATATCTTTCTTTGGTTTAGATAAACGTTTTTGTTTATTTTCTTTTATATAATAACGTTTTCTTGGTTTTCTATACTTATATTTTGTTCGTCTTTTTCGATATTTTTTAGTTTTATTTTTACGGTTTGTGAGTTTATATTTTCTCTCCTTATAGCCAAATTGGGGTGCAGTTATATATGTACAACAGTCTAGATTTTTTAACAAAACCTTTTCCATTGTTAACTTTTCCCTTTGAGATTCACATAGTTGTATAAACCATTGATGTAAAAAGTTTATTCTAGCTCCTAAAGTATTTGTAGTTTCACTATTATTCCAGTCTTTTATTATATTTGTACTAAAAGGTTCTGGTAGTTTTGTAAAATATAAATTTTTTATTTCATCAGCTTCATTTATATTATATTGAGCTTTATAATAATATTCTTTAAAAGCACAAGTATATTCTTCTATATAACACATATTATGTATTGATAATTTTGCCATTAATTGTCTATTTATTAGTTTAAGTTTAGTTTGTTCTTTTATATCAGAAGTCATACTTCCAAATTCGTTTCTTAAGGCTAAGTCGTATTTTTCTAGAATTTCTATATTAGATGTGGTTAATGAACCATCTAGTTTTTTATCACTTCTTAAAGCTGCTTTGCTTTCATTAGGTAAATTTTCTATCCATAGCTTTGTTACTCCTATTAAGGTTCTTTCTATATATCCAGGTGTTTCTTTTAATGAAATTTTATTATCGATTAATTGTTTTGATAGATTTCCTATCCATAAAAGAAGTATTTTATTTATATCTGTTACACAATCTAAATCTAAAAAGTTAGTTTGATCGATTATCTTCTTAGGTTTCCGTATTTAATCTACTATTCCATATTGCATTATTACGATCAGAATTTTCATAACTTTCTGTATAATAAATTGGTGTAGTTACTCTAGGATTTCTCCTAGGGCTATTATCTGGAGTTTTAACTCTAGATGTTCCTGGTTTATTTACATTGTTTGTATTAATTTCCAATTTTAAATTATTTGTTTGTTTTAAAATTTCAGTATATGTTTCACTAATATCACTAGTGTCAAAATTTTCTGATAAGTCAGATTCATTATTATTTTCATTCTCATTTATGTCATTAATTTCGAAATTTTCAGTTTCAATAAGTATTTGTTTCATATCATTTATTTCCTTAGCTAGTTTTTCTTTTTGTTTTTCTTCAACTAGTAATTTTAAGTAAGCTAATTCTTTTTCTAATTCTTCGATTTTAGTATTTTTAATATCTTCAATTTTCTTAATTTCTTGAGTAGCTTCAGTTCGTATTTTATCAATTTCTTTAGCTTTATCAATATCTTCATTTTCTTTTGTTATTCTTATCATAGCGGTTAAACTATCTTCTAGTTTAGCAGATTCTTTTTCTAACATTAGATATAATTTATCTCCTATTTTTTTATATCTTCTTCCTAAATTTGAAAAAACTATTTTTATAGTTAATCCTTCGTAATTTTCATAGGTTTTTTCGTCAATTATAAATTCGTCTTTATTCATTATTACTATTGTTATGAAATAGATTATGTTGTAATTTATATTCCAAACAATCTATTTTCAGTTTTAATTCAAATATATGTTTCTTTTGTATTAAAATTGATTTTTTACATACTCCTGCAACTATATTAACTATTAGTTGTTCTTTCATAAAATCATGTCTATATTGTAATCTATTTATTTCTTCAATTATAAGTTGTTTTTCTATCCTTTGATTCATTATAATTTTTTAAGAAAATATTTGGTCATAATATTCCCTTTTTAATTTATTTAATTGCTGGATTTCTTTTGCGTTAGTTTCTATATACTCTAAATATCTTTCGTTTCGAAGATATATATATTTATTTACATTTTCATATAATAATTGTTCTTCAATATCTATCTTTTCTTTAGTTTCTTTCCATAACCTCAAATATCTAAAATTTATCATTGATCTCTATATAGTTCTAAATCGTCGAATAAATCATTTATATCTAAATTATCATCAACTATCAGCTCAGACCAACCTAAAGTCATCGTTTCGATTATTTCATGCATAATTAACATGTCATAAATTATCATTCGAGTATCAACATCAATATCTTTTAATATATAAAACAATAACATCATATAATTATTATCATTATCTAACAAGTATGTAGACATTTTTAATTCAATTTATTTTCACTGAATCAATTTTTATTCCTTCCAGTTTTTTCACAGTTTATATGTACTCATTATGAATGATAACCAAATAATACTCATCTCAGCTGAATCATTACTATGTTATTTTCATTGAATCAGTTGTCTTAACAGCGCCTCAACTCTGTGTACTCCCCCAAACGGCTTCTCTTGCCTACCGGTTTCCACGCTAGGATGGCATAGTCCAGACTTACTAATTCTCAGAATAATTTCATAGTAATAACTTTCTAAAGTTGACTATTATAACATTATCAGTTCATAATAACTACTTATAATCAGGAAAAGTTTACACACTGCCTAAGGAAACTAATATAAATCATTTTAACTTAAAATTAACTCACAAAAATATGAAGAAGCTCTAGTTCACCTTAGTTCATTCTAGGGTGTTACATTCTCCCCCACTTGGAATAACATTCATCCTCGAATGACAATAAAATGTTAAGACCATCAAGGACTCCATTAGAAACACATAACACATTAAAATCATGATCAATAAACTGATAATCAAAGCATCAACTAAAAAGGAGCACCATTTCACATTTCTATACACTTGCAACACAGACAACTTTTTGCAAAACTTCACAAACCCAAAATTCACTCTTATCCTTCAAACATTGAACATGCTCATATACAACACTTTTAAACACATTAAGACTACAATTCAAGACAAAATGGAATGATCATATGAAATATAAAACCATATAAACTCATCTCATAACGTAAAAACTATAATCATAAAGAGGTAAGACTTACCGGGACTATCAACTACGGATTAGTTATCCTTCCTAGCTCCTATCCCATAGGGATGACTCTTCTTTGGAGCATTGGGATGTAAACCACTTTGAGGAGCTTGATTGACCTATTTCCCTCATTCTTTTATTCTAGGGCAGTTCCTCATCTTGTGGACTTTACTACTTCAACTAAAACAACTATCCGTTCCGGCAAGACATAAACAAATGTTGCTTTCCACAAGTAGCACACCTAGACCTTTCAAAAGTATGACCACCACCTTGGGAATTTTTGTTTGGAACCTTATACTTGTTTCCCATGGAAGAATCTTGGTGATAGAACCTCTTCTTAGGTTTTTTATGACTAGAATCATCCGACGTAGGCCTCTTACCCTCTTGCCTTATGTCCGTAATTTTGGACTCCTCACTTTGTTGTGCATACAACATGAGCCTAGAGATATCCACGTCATTAACAAGCATTATTGTACGACACTCTTTATCCACCAATCTAGACACTCCCATCATAAATTTCTTCATCCTAGCCATAGGGTTAGCTACCATGGTTGGGGCATACTTAGAGAATTGGGTGAATTTGAGAGAGTAATATTGCACAATCGTTCCCCCTTAATGAAGGTTCATGAATTCAACCATCTTTTTCTCCCTCCACTCTAAGGGAAAGAACATATATAGTAATGCCTCTTTGAATTCCTCCCAATCAACCGGACTATATCCTAAGGGTTTGTAAGGCCCTAAAACGAACTAAGGTGAACTAGAGATTCGTGGTTGTTTCTTGAGTTAATTTTATGTAAAATGAGTTAATTTAGTGTTCTTAAGCAGTGTGTGAAGTTTGGTTAAGTTTGGAGTTAAATCAACTAAGAACGTCCATGGCGTTCGGAAGGTGCGCCTTAGAAAGTACTTGTGTGTCTTAAGGTGTTTGAGTGAGTTTTACGTGTTATTTTTGCTTGAAACTTGTGTGAGATGTTTCTAAGACCTATATGACCATGTTTAGGGGTTTAAAGTTTGGGCACTACCAAACCTAGGACCCTTAAGGGGTCCTAGATGATGGGCAAGACTTAGCACCAAACTGCCAAGAACACTTCTCCATCGACTAGGCAGTTTACTGGGCGTAAGCCCATCGATGCCCCGTCGACTGGGGGGCGTAGTACCATACTTAGTGGGAAGTATATCCCCCAATGATGAAGTCTCTGAAGCCATCGACGCCCAGAAGGATAGGCCGTCGACCCATCGACGCCCAGTAGCTTGGGTCGTCGATTGGCTCCTTCAAAAGCTTCTGAAGCTTGATGCCAACTTGGGGTGTTTTGTGTAAATTCACCTCATGTCTTTTATAACCATAGGTAAATATTTTTAGTGTTTTTAAGTTATATTAAGTTAGTTTTAAGCCCTAGACCTAGACAAGACACTCCCTTCTAAATTCAAACTCTCTCTCTCTAAAAACAAACTCTCTCAAGTCTCCATTGAAGCTAGAGGTCAAGAAGGCTAGGAGGGGATGCTTTGGACGTGGTTCTTCACCAAAATCTTTGGGTTTGCTTGCATTTGAGGTATGGTATCCATTTTTGAATACTCTTTCATTCAAGAAGCCGTTTCCAATGAATTTCCAAAAACTGTTTTCAACCTTAATTTATATTATCTTCAACCCAAATATGGGTCTTACATGAAAATGTTTCTAATGGCTAATTAATGATGTTTCTAATGTTAGTTGGGGATTCTAATGCTAAAACCTTAATGAAATCATGTTAAAGTTTCCTTTCAAATGGTGGTTTAAGAAATGGATTAAATGAGCATGTCTATGTATAGAATGAACTTTGGTTTTCTTCTGTTGTAATGTTGATTTAGCTACTGCCCTAAGGGACTTATTATGATGAATTATTGATAAAAATGCTTATAGGTTGCGATGGCTGGTTAACTTGAAGAGTTGCTTATATTATATAGTTTTTATTATAAATTGATCTTGAGTGGTATGGTCCATCTTCTTGGTGGCGGTGTTTATTTGATGAATTTGTTATGTTTAGTATGTTTTGAGAATATGATCTTGAAGGTCTAAATTGTGAAATGAAGAGATATTAGAAATGGGTCTTGTAATGTGTTTTGTGAAGCTTGAAATGGGTCTTGAGTGGTATGGTCCATCTTCTTTGACTTCTTCAATCTTTTAAACTTCGGATCTGTACGCCAATTTTTGCAGGCTGACTCGATACAACTCAAGGACATGCGAGAGTGGAATCCTTGTGACTCGTTCAAGGGAGTTTATGCATAAAAAAAATGATAAAAATTAAATAACTAATTAATGAACTTGATAAAATAACCAAGAACCATTTAAACACAATAGGTGACAACAATTTAAATCTAGTTGCGGTGAAAATTATTGTAAGGCGTCACATGATAGCTATACATAAACAAGGAGACAAACATACTACCATTCAAATTTGTGAAAATAGAATCACTCCCGAAAGACCAAAACTTAGCACAATAGATAATATGAGAGTGCAGTTTTCATTAAATGTTTTCAAACATATCTTAACAAGAGCTCTTAACACATGGACATGCAAAGGACACATATTTCATCAACTCAAACAATTATGCTATAGTGGAATTAATAAATTGAAGTGGTAACATTCACCAAAACTAGTCAGCAAAGCACCATTTGAATCACAACAGGAGGAAATTAAATCCAAGCAAAATGGATCAAATTGTTGTCAATATTTACATGCCAACACTTAAAAAAAAAAAAAAATACTACCTAAACACACAAAGCTAATTAGAATCAACTCATTCTACAACTTTAAACAAATAAAGACTAACCATTATATCAATTATTTAAAGCCAACATTATGTAACTTAAGGCAAGAATGAGATATTAAAGCCTTATTTAATATGATAAGGGAAAGAAAGAAAACAGCAACTTAAACCAATATTTGTATCCTACTAAGCAGTGAAATCTCATACTAATAAAAATAAACAACGAAAAGTTACAAGGCTTAAATTAGCCAGTTTATTAATCCATTTCATACTTTGAAGTTTCACTAATCTACACAAAACTTGAAAACTTAACAACATCAATACAAACTTGGCTACATATTGGCAACGGTATAGTACGGAAAATCATAAAGGCATTTGAGACATAACGCAATGGTGATGCTAGAGATCAAATTCGATACTTCCGATGTGCAAATGAGAAACTAATCACAATGAAATACATAATGTACTAAGTGTAGAGTTAAGCCACTAAACAGTAGGAAATCATATTAATAGGAAAAATTACAGCAGAAACAAACCAGAGATGAACTAAACGACATCTTGTCTAAGATAAATTGAAATATGCTAAACGGAGTTTACCTTTTTTGAGAGCAGCGAACTAGACTGATAGCGAGTTGAGGAGACTTTACCACCAGTATATCAAATACGAAGTCAGACGTCGGATTATGACTTCGAGTAACAACCGGGATGTTCAGAATGAAACAGCCAACTCAAAGTTCTAAAGAGGAAAGGAGTAAAGAAAAATCCTTCCCCTGCTTTCTTTGCCTGTATCCTATATTTTCTTGTATAATCTTGCCAAAATTTTTCACTCAATATGTGTTTGCTACAGAAAATTTCAAAGAAAAAGCTCCTCTCTAAGGATCCCTTTCAACTTCCAAAATTTCTCATTTCCTGTAAACTCAAAGAAAGAAAAAAACTCCCCACCCAATCTTCAAAAATACAAACCTCCTCCTCAAGAAAATCTCTCCAGAAAAAAAAAATCCCCCTCTACTGATGATAACCATGAAATATATATACCCCCAAATTAGGGTTCAAGCAAAGCAGAAAAGGGGAATGGGCTTCCAAAACGAATCCAAGCCCATGAAAAATTCAAAATCCGAAAACCTAACCCTAGAAGAATATTCCCAAACGATATCTCAACTCGAACGGATAAAACTTGTGTGGAGGGCTCGGATCGATCGAGTGTCCTTGCGCTCTTGCGTAGATCGATCTTGTGTTACAAGGACGAAGATGCCTGCTACTCTTGCTGCTGCTACATCTGCTTCTGCCAAAACTCAGCTGGCACAGTACTATCGAGAAGGACGGGAAGACGACGCAAGGTGAGGTCGCGTATCTCACACGCTCTCTAGGTTCCCATGCATTGAGGAGGAAAATGCGAGTACAAGGTTGCTCGCCTGTCGCTACCACGCGTGGTTGTCGCCACCATCGCGTGAGGAACGTCACCGTATTCCGTTGAAACGTTGTTGGCATCTTGGGGAAGCTCTTCAAGTACCTTGGGGTCTTTGGGAGTAAAGGAGGTGGACTGGGCCGGGTATGAAGGGGTGGGCTGGGGCATCTGGAATTGGTTTTGGAAATACAGATTGGGGGGGATTAAAATTTGGGCTGGGAGAAAGAATGGGATTATCAATTACTGGTGGGCTTTGGTATTTTTTAAATGGACTAAATAATGCATTAAAAAATTGGGTTGAATTTGTATTTAGGAAAAAGGTTAAGAGATTGCAAATTTAGCCACCTTGAATTAAGAAGCTAGTCAAATTGAGCTTAATCAACAATTTCGACTAAAATCATGAGTAAGACGAATTAATAAAAGTTAATTAACACGCTTCTTCATTTTAATAAAAAAAAAAGCGTATTTAAAAATAATTAAATTAAAAAAAGTAAAAGAAAGTAAACTAATATATAACTAAACTAATTAGTAGAAAAATATTTAAACAAAAGACAAAATCTTTTTGAGACGAGCTTTAAATAATACTAAAATATATTGATTTTATTCAAAATTACATAAATCATATATATATATTATCTAAAATTATAAAATGCGATGAGGTTAATTTAAAACGACTTGAAAAATATTTTATTTTATGAATCTAATTATTTTAAATCGTTTAGAATTAAGAAGCTCGTCAATTAATTCTTATCGTCGAGGGTCAAAATTGGGTGTCAACAACTGTCCCTCATTTTCTTGGATTTATGCAAGAAATTTGAGGAAAATGAAATTGACCAAGCCAATTTTGACCTACCACATATTCGTCTTTAAGCAAGGGATTTGGTACGGACTTTAAGAAATTATGGCCGAACCCTGGAAATGGGTCTCCTACATATCTCAGACTATATGAGAGTTCAGGCCACTTGTAGTTCGATAGGCTTGATTTGACGCACGATTTTGAATGAATTCAAAATACACCTCGATACCGAATTATGAAGATACCAAAATGCTCGAGAATAAGATTCAAGAGCGAATGTTGGAATACAGCCGAATTTTCAACATTGAGCTCGCCTACATATCCTTAAACCTTAGGAATTAGTCTGCTTGTAGTTCGACTCGATCGGTTGTAAAAGAAATCTATTATGCTAGATAACCTTTGGCTCTGGACAAGTGACAAAATTAACGAGCATGAAAAGGAGGCTTGTAACCTCCTAGCCATGAATGTGGTGCACTTCACACCCATAATTAAGAACTCATACGGACATAATGTCCAAAGCTCTTGGCGCATTGTCACTCATATTGGAAACTTGCTTCCGGTAGACGCCCAAATTTCCGGATGCGAAACCAAAACTGACAAGAACCAAAGAAAGAAAAACCCACATGCCTTCTAATAGGGGTGTGGTTTGATTGTGGTGGAAGTCGCTCCTCTGCTCGCGTCCTAAGAGTTTAACAATCCTCTTTGGACTATGTCCCAGTTCGCTGCTAAGAAAAAGTTCCACGTTGTGCTGCATCCTTGTTGATGTCGTCCGCACCTGTGGTTTGTTCTTGGAGAATTCATCCTTTCGGATGCTCTCGACAAAGACTGAGATAAAACTCGTCAGCATAAAAAATGCAATTTAAATGGGATATAGTGTCTTTTACCGTGTTGACACTTAGTTGTTCTCCTTCTTCATTTGACGTCAACTCGATCGGTTTGACGTAAAGCAAATAAAGCTTATATCTTACGCTTGCGATATAATCTTCAATGTACATCTTGATTTGATGTCAAAATAAGTAAATGCTGATGCGGTGTTGATATTTCTTCGTTGTCGTCTTCGACAGTTTACTTTTATCAAAATAAAAGAATGCAGTTGATGTTGAGGGGTAAATATTTCTTTTGTGATGCACGCTTTTACCATGGTAGTGCATGATTTCTTACGGTGTATGCATATCTTCTCGTGATGTATAAATTCCGCAAGGTATGAAATCTTCTTGCGATGCATAAATTTCTGCGAGGCATGAAGTCTTCTCGCGACGCATAAATTTCGCAAAGTATGGAATCTTATTGCGATGTATAAAATTTTGCGAGGGATGAAATCTTCTCGCGATGCATAAATTCCGCAAGGTATGAAATCTTCTTGCGATGTATAAAATTTTGCGAGGTATGGAATCTTCTCACAATGCATAAATTCCGCAAGGTATGAAATCATCTTGTGATGTAGAAAATTTTGCGAGGGATGAAATCTTCTCGCGATGCATAAATTCCGCAAGGTATGAACTCTTCTTGCGATGTATACAATTTTGCGAGGGATGGAATCTTCTCACAATGCATAAATTCCGCAAGGTATGAAATCTTCTTGCGATGTAGAAAATTTGCGAGGGATGAAATCTTCTCGCGATGCATAAATTCCGCAAGGTATGAAATCTTCTTGCGATGTATAAAATTTCTGTGAGGCATGAAATCTTCTTGCGATGATTGGATATTAACTCGCGATGCATGAATATTGACTCGCGATGCATGTTCTTCCGCGATGCATGAATATTGACTCGCGATGCATGTTCTTTCGTGATGCATGACTATTGACTCGCGATGCATGTTCTTCCGCGATGCATGAATATTGACTCGCAATGCATGTTCTTCCGCGATGCATGAATATTGACTCGCGATGCATGATCTTCTGCAATAAATTAATATTGACTCGCGATGCATGATCTTTCGCAATAAATGAATATTGACTCGCGATGCATGTTCTTCCGTGATGCATGAATATTGACTCGCGATGCATGTTCTTTCGTGATGCATGAATATTGACTCGCGATGCATGTTATTCCGCGATGCATGAATATTCTCTTGTGATTAAATCTTGATGTCATCCTTGATACCAAATGAAGATAGTGCTTGAATCGAGCAACATAGCGATCTTCTGAGTGCCTTCTGGATAATCATGTCGTCTTAATTGACGATAACGGTAAAATGACTTCTCGACAGTATATCCTCTTGATCGACAATAAAATAAATGACCCTTCCGGGTAATGTATAATATCATATCTGACATTATAATGAAGACGACATCTTTTACGAAAATCGTAAACTCTTTCTTGAGATTTTCGCTTGATTCACCTTCGAATTTAGCTGGACGTTTCCTTGAAAACTTCATGTTATTGAGAATTGACTGAAATAAACAAATCATATTCCCATGTCTCTGGTATAAGCAATATAAAATAATTCCTGCGTCTACAAGAATATCGCTAAATTCTGGGAAAGCTTTTCTCCTCCCTTGACTTCTACATATTCATATATCGGAGGAATCTGCTGATATCAAAGCAAAGATATAAACCTACATCCACAGAAAAACTGTTAGTTTTAAAACGAACTGATCTGTGTCGATTCTTCAATCATCCGCTCCTCGTCCTGCTATCTCTGGTTGTTTTCCAGATCTCCCGACTCTTGATAGACAAGACATAATATTTATGCCAAAACAAATAAAAGATAAAAAAATTTTTAAGAAAATAAATTTTCGAGAAGTATTATTTTGAAAAGGGTCACTGCCAAACGTCATGTCACGTCAGGCTTAGCGAACTTCTTTGAGTTTGGGTGCTTGGAGGTTTACTCGCTGGGGAGTATTCACAATCATTCCAGACTGTCGATAAACCTATGTTGAAATTTTGAGGCCATCCTCAAAATTTCTGTCCCAGTTATAAGTTATGGCTTATCTTCAATTGTCGGTAAGTAAATCATGGAATTTTGGAGGTCCTCTCAAAAATTCTGTCCCAGTGGCAATTTGAAGTATTTTCAGTCTTGGCTTGCTGAGGAAAAATCTTCTTCTTGAGAATTTTTGAGACCCTTTCAAAAATTCTGTCCCAGTTTCTATTGTAAAGAGGAATAGATATCTTACGGGAGATATGACCGAACCCTTGTGGCGCCTACGTATCCCGTTGAGGCAGGAATCAGGTCAAACGTAGTTCCCCTCAAGGCTAACAATAGGAGAAATTTACAAAGAAATCGACCGAGGCCGACATAGGCCGCCTACGTATCTCATTCTTGAGAATTCAGGTCGGACGTAGTTCAAATACAAGGAAATATTTAAAAGGGAATAAAGGGGTGACCGAGGCCGACATAGGCCGCCTACGTATCTCATTCTTGAGAATTCAGGTCAGACGTAGTTCATTACAAGAGGGATAAAATTTTAAACAAAGCACATACAAGCAAAAAAAAACAATTACAAGTAAATGACAGAAATACAGACTAAGCTTTACACGTAGTATCTCTTGACTGCATCTGAGTTGATCGGTTTCGGCCATGCAGTGCCATCCATCTCCGACAGGACCAAAGCACCTCCAGATAATACTTTACGAACCACGTAGGGTCCTTGCCAATTTGGTGCAAATTTTCCTTTGTACTCGTCTTGATGAGGAAAAATGCGCTTGAGGACCCATTGCCCGATTTCAAAAATTCTGGCTCTGACTCTCTTTTGGAAAGCACGAATCATTCTTTGTCGATATAGTTGACCATGACAAACGGCAACCATTCTCTTTTCATCGATCAAGGTTAACTGATCAATTCTTTTGCTAACCCATTCAGCATTACTTAGCTCAGCCTCTTGGATAATTCTCAAGGAGGGTATCTCAACTTCGGCGGGTATGACTGCTTCTGTTCCATATACTAACAAGTAGGGGGTAGCTCCAGTCGACGTTCTGACAGTCGTTCGATAACCCAATAAAGCATATGGCAACATATCATGCCAACCTCGGTGATTGTCAATCATTTTCCTCAGGATCTTCTTGATATTCTTATTGGCGGCCTATACAGCCCCGTTCATTTGAGGCCGATAAGCGGTTGAGTTTTGGTGATTAATCTTAAATTGCTCACATATCTCTCTCATCAAGTGACTGTTGAGATTTGCGCCGTTGTCTGTAATAATGGATTCTGGTACTCCAAACCTGCATATGTGGTTGTTGCGAACAAAATCAGCTACGACTTTCTTGGTTATCGACTTGTAAGAAACTGCTTCCACCCACTTGGTGAAATAATCAATGGCTACCAAAATAAATCTATGTCCATTAGAAGCAGCTGGCTATATCGGACCAATGACATCCATGCCCCAAGCTACAAATGGCCAAGGTGAACTCATAGCATTAAGTTCGTGAGGCGGCACTCGTATCAAATCACCATGCACTTGACATTTATGACACTTCTGCACAAATTTGCAACAATCATTCTCCATAGTCATCCAGAAATAACCGGCTCGAAGGATTTTTCATGCTAAAGTGAGCCCATTCATATGCGTTCCACCCACTCCAGTATGTATTTGTTCAATAAGCTTCGCGGCTTCAACAGCATCGACACATCTTAGAAGACTCAAATCTGGAGTTCTCTTATAAAGGACTTCTCCACTTAGAAAGAAATTGAGAGCCATGCGGCGTATCGACTTCTTTTGATTGGATGTAGCATCTTCTGGATAAATACCAGACTCCAAGTATTTCTTTATATCAAAATACCAAGGTAAACCGTGTGGTTCCGCTTCAACATGGGAACAATGAACTAGATGTTCTTTCAACTCTATATCCAAAGGATCAATATAATCAGTATCTGGATGTTTAATCATTGACGCAATGGTGGCAAGAGCATCGGCCAACTCATTTTGTATTCTGGGAGTATGTCTGAACTCGATCTTGCGAAATCTCTTGCACAACTTCTGTACATACTATACATAAGGAATAATCTTCGGGTTCTTCACGGCCCATTCTCCTTGAACTTGATGAATCAACAGATCTGAATCTCCAATGACGAGCAACTCGTAGACATTCATGTCGATGGCCATTTTCAAACTAAGGATACAAGCTTCATACTCAGCCATGTTATTCGTGTAATTAAATTGAAGCTTAGCTGCCACAGGGTAGTGCTGGCCAGATTCTGACACTAGAACTGCCCCAATACCTTTTCCCTGGTGATTCCCCGCTCCATCAAAGAATAACCTCCAACCGGGATATGCTTCAGAAATATCTTCACCCACAAATGACACTTCTTCGTCATGAAAATAAGTCTTGAGCGGTTCATCTTCTTCGTCAACAGGATTTTCTGCAAGATGATCAGCCAAGGCCTGTGCCTTTATCGCCTTTTGAGTCACATACACAATATCAAATTCACTCAACAAAATTTGCCATTTAGCTAATTTTCCGGTTGGCATCGCCTTCTGGAAAATATACTTCAACGGATCCATTCTGGAAATAAGATATGTGGTATAAGAAGACAAGTAATGCCTCAATTTCTGAGCAAGCCAAGTCAAAGCACAACATGTTCTCTCCAACAGAGTGTAACGAGACTCATATGGGGTAAACTTTTTGCTTATGTAATAGATAGCTCTTTCCTTCTTCCCTGTCTTGTCGTGTTGACCGAGCACGCATCCGAATGCACTATCTGATACGGACAAATATAGCAACAAAGGACTCCCTTCTCGCGGAGGGACCAATACTGGCAGATTTGACAAATACCTCTTGATAGCATCAAAAGCAGTCTGACACTCTTCAGTCCACTTCGTTGGAGCGTCTTTCTTCAACAACTTGAAGATAGGCTCACACACCACGGTTGATTGAGCTATGAATCGACTAATGTAGTTCAACCTCCCTAAGAAACTCATCACCTCTTTTCTCGTCTTCGGCGGAGGTAACTCTTGAATTGCTTTAATCTTAGAAGGATCGAGTTCGATACCCCTTCTGCTGACTATAAGCCCCAACAACTTGCCGGCTGGCACCCCAAAAGCATATTTGGCGGGATTTAACTTCAAGTTATAACGACGCAAACGATCAAAGAACTTCTTCAAATGCATCAAGTGGTTCGAACTCTCGCGGGACTTGATTATGACGTCATCCACATATACTTCAATCTCCTTATGAATCATGTCATGAAATATGGCAGTCATAGCCCTCATATAGGTAGCACCAGCATTCTTGAGGCCAAATGGTATCACTCTGTAGTGATATACACCCCACGGTGTAATAAAAGCTGTCTTTTCCGCGTCTTCTTTATCCATCAAAATTTGGTGATAACCTGCATAACAGTCCACAAATGACTGCATCTCATGTTTGGCACAGTTGTCAATCAAAATATGAATATTTGGCAACGGAAAATTATCCTTCAGGCTAGCCTTGTTGAGATCTCTATAGTCAACACAAATCCTGATTTTCCCGTCCTTTTTGGCGACCGGAACGACGTTGGCCAACTAGGTTGGATATTGTGTTACTTCCACCAATCGGGATTCTATTTGCTTGGTGATTTCTTCCTTAATCTTCAAACGTAGTTCAGGCTTGAATTTTCGAGTTTTTTGCTTCACCGGCTCGAACCCTGGGTTAATCGCTAGCTTATGAGATACAACATCGGTACTCAACCCTTGCATATCACCGACTTCCCAAACAAACACATCATTATATTCGGCAAGCAAGTGAACCAGGCTCTCCTTCTGAACCTCATTTAAATGGGTGCTGATTTTAACCTCCTTGACACACTCTTGGTTGCCCAGGTTTACCGTTTCAGTTTCTTCTAAATTTGGTTTATACTAGTTTTCAAACTGATGAAATTCCTTGGAGACATACTCTGGTTCCTCACTTTCCTCTCCGTAATCATCAACCTCATCATCACCTGCCTCATTTTGTTCATTCAGCTCGTGACACGACATGATATTGGCAGGTTTAAAATTTACCTTACTGAAACCATAATAAACGAAGTTAGAAAATCAAAGCATGACAGATGATTAAATAAACCAAATTAAAAAATAAAAGAGGCTTTCATAAAAATTGAAAAACAATGCAAACTTTGGCCATGGCAGAGCCATATTGCCTTTTTGAACATCACGACGGGAATTTAAAAGTTCAAATAGTTAAAATGCAAAATGGTGGGTCTCGGGCCTCTTCCGGACTACCACTGATTAAAACATGCATAAAATGATGCCCTTCTACCAAGGAGTTCGGGAGACCAGGATGGGCGTGGAGGTCCAGTTCTGCAACGTCTCTCCGGGCTCAGCATCACGGAATCCTGTCAGCTCGACCTCTTCTTCAATAATGGCATCTATCTCTTCAAAAAGGCCACAGATTCCTTCCCCCAAGTTCTCCTCCGCTGCATGCTCACGAACTGGGAATGATTGATATAGATGAGGGATTGGTTTAGCTAATACTTGATCATTCTTCTTTTTCAGCTTCAAATCATCATCTATGGGGACGTACCCCAAACCATATCTAGCTCCTTTGACTGGGACCGGAACAGGCTCAATAATTCCTTAGGAATTTCTTCCCAATCCAACACCTGGTTCGAAACCATTCTGCAGCATCACAGTGGCTATCATCTTATACACGGCAGGCATATGAGGCTGTGGGGCCAAATCCTCACCAGTGGCATTTACCAACTCCACTGTATAGAAATCGGTACCCCGAGACACTTCATCAATAATCGGCGCCTGTCTACCAGAGCGATTCCCTTCACCATGAATAACCAACTCTTCATTTCTCCAAACGAGCTTCATCATCTGATGCAAAGTAGAAGGCACAACTCCAGCCATGTGAATGAAAGGCCTTCCCAGAAGAAGGTTGTAACTTGTATCAATATCTAGGACTTGGAACTGTGTGCTGAACTCTGCCGGACCCACTTGGATGACCAGATTTACCGCTCCTAAGGTATCTCTTTGGACCCCATCAAAAGCCCTTACGTTGACTTGGTTTTGCTCCAACTTTCCCAAGTCAAAACGTAACTGCTTCAGTGTCGACAATGGACAAATATTTAAGCCGGATCTGTCATCCACCAAGACACGATTTATGACTTTCTCACGACATATCACAGTGATGTGTAGTGCTTTGTTATGTGACCTCCCTTCAATAGGCAGCTCATCGTCACAAAAGCTGATTCGGTGTCCTCGAATAACTTGATGAATCATGGCAGCCACGTTATCACTACTTGTACCTGAGGGTACGTATGTGTCATCGAGAGCTTTCATTAGGGCCCGTCTATGTGACTGAGAGCTCATCATCAGGGTCCATACGGAGATCTGAGCCGGATTCTTCTCTAGATGTTTGACGATGGAATAATCCTTTGGTTGCATCTTTCTCCAAAATTCTTCCGCTTCTCCTTCGCTTATCGGCCTCTTAGCCTGGTCCTTCTTCTGTCCTCCGAGAGCAAGCTCATCAGGAGTGTAAGACCTTCCAGACCTGTTCATGCCTTGAGCAGCAGCGGTTTCAATAACAAACTTAGGCTTGACGAGAGTTTCTGATGGCACCAAGGCAACAACCTTTGTAGGTGTCAAAATGACAAACTCTCTCTTTTCTTTGACGCTTAAAGAAGCGACAGCCCTTTCCAAGTCCTCATGCACAATGGGAGTAATCATCTTTGTTCCACACCCGTCTTCATCTGTTTCAATCATATTAACATTTCCACCTCCATGATTCGGCAACGGGTTTGTATTGACATTTGGCGCCGCCGGTTGGAGAGAAACTACCTCCTGATCGATCAGATCCTGGATTTTGTGCTTAAGGTTGATACAATCTTCTGTGTCATGTCCAACACTGTTGGAATGATAAGCACATCTTTGATCTGGTTTGTAAAACTTTGAATTGACATCCATGGGCTTGGGCCCCACAGGGTGGATGTATCCAGCCGCGGCTAGTCTCTCAAATAGTTTGGTCCGGCTTTCAGCAAGTGCAGTGAAATTCCTTGGGGGCCTTTTTTCAAATCTGGGTCGGGAAGGGTCATAGCCACTTTGCTGAGGGGGAGGCACCTGCTGATAATTTCGGGTATTCGGACGAGGAGCTTGGCTTCTAGGATACGGGTTTGTTTGATAATTTGGCGATGGAGCTTGGTAATTCGGGAGGGTTTTTTGATATAATGGAGCTTGGACTTGATAAACGGGTGATGGTGCTCGGTAGCTCGACTGTATATTGGCACAGTTGGGAGCAATATTCTAATAAAGGAATGGAACCTGGTAAGGTTGAGGATAATTTGGGTATATGGGGGAAACATTTTGGAGATTAAGGGGTGGACTCTGATACAACGGATTTTGAGCGTTTGGATAGGTGGGGGCAGTATTATGGTTATTGGGATGATTGGATTGCGGGTAGTAGGCTTGGTGAGACTTTGGGGAAGGCTTGGAATGATCTTGGGAATGTGACGAGTTTCTGGGGGGTTTTCTTCCCCCATACGAGACAGCGGCAACTTCTTCTCTTTTCTTCCTTGTCAATCCTGAAGATCCAGGTGACGCGGATACACGGGCTATCTTCCCCGATTTCAAACCATCTTCGATAGTCTCACCAACTTTGACTATCTCGGCGAATTTAGCTCCGACTAGCAACATGATTCTGTCGTAGTATTCTGGCTCCTGCACCCGCACAAACACTTCCACAATCTCTTTCTCTGTCATGGGCGGCCTTACTCTTGCTGCTTCCTTCCTCCATCTATAGGCAAACTCCATATAGCTTTCAGTTGGTTTCTGCTTCATCTTCTCTAGAGAATACCTATCGGGAACTATCTCAATATTGTATGCAAATCGGTCAATGAAGTCTTTGGCCAGCGCATTCCAACTGGGCCACTGCCTGGTTTCGTGTGACGTAAACCACTCGAGGGCCTCCCCACATAGACTTCGGCTGAAAAGCCGCATCAACAAGGCCTCATCCCTGCCAACTCCCACGAGCTGGTCACAATATGCTCTCAGATGAGCCATGGGGTTGCCTACTCCCCCGAAGGTGTCAAACTTCGGAATTTTGAATCCTTCGGGAAGGTTCAAATCTGGGTGGATGCACAACTCTTCGTAACTGAGTCCAACGACGTTTGGGATGCATTGTAGCTCTTTCATAGCCCTTTTGATTTCCTCTTTTATATCAATCTTCGCATCCTCCTTTGCCTTCCATTCTCTTTCCTGTTCTTCATAGTGATCCAACTCAGAACCGTGCACCTCGTGCTTGGCAGGAACGGGAACTTGGAAGGTGGCTCTTTTTGGGAGGGGTGGGGCTATAGAGAGACTTGGAGCATTTTGGGCGGTCTAGTAGTTCTGTGGGTAAGCCTGAGGATTGGTGTTCTGATTTAAATGGTGATGAGGTGTTTGGGGATTTAAGGCAGCTTGATTTTGATTTTGGTTTTGATTCTGTGGTGGTGGGGCGGTTTGAGTATTCTGAGGATGGGGTGGCATTTGAGGGTGGTTATTTGGAAGAGGTGATGGAGTTTGGTAAGATACAGAAGCGTATTGGGGGTTTTGGGTTGTTAGATCTATCACAGACGGATTATGCACAGGTGTAGAAGGCTGATTCTGAGTTGGATCCATATTTGATGAAGGGAAGTAGATCGGAGGTCTTCCATCAGCAATATTAGGACCAAATCCAGGTGGAGGCATATCTTGTCTTTGTTGCATTTCAACTCTCATTTCAGAGATCTGTTGCATCAGCTGCATGATCAGTTCGTTCTGTTCTGCTACGGTGGGTTGAGCCACCACAACATCAGTAAGACTCACTTCGTCATTATTGTCTCCCATGACTGTCTTTCCTCTGTCTGAATTTTGTTTAGGGAAGGAATCTGTAGGACCTTTTGATCTGGTGAAGTAGGGATGATCTGCCAGCTTTGATCGACACAGATCAGTTTAAAATACCTGAGGAGGAAAACAACTCAAAGGCAGATTTGTCAGTTTGGACTCAGAATACAAAACACATAATATCACACATAGAGCAGGTAAACACACAAGTTGCTATGTTTGAGGAACATCTTCAACCCACGAGTAAGGACGAAAACAGATTTTTTACAAGCAGGAATTTGCTTGCTCTTTTAGTTTGACACTGTATCAGAAAGGTCAAATCGCGTTGAGCTAAGGTCTTCTCGCAGTTGTTTTCTGACGTCCGTTGATCTGATCTTTGTATCCTCTTGTAATATGAAAAGAAAGAATGAAAATTTTTAAAAGATAGGGGCCGGGCCGAGAGAGGCTGCCTACGTATCTCACAAGGAGAATTCAGTCCCAACGTAGTTTGAATTCGGGATAAAATATTTTCATTCATTCTTTCATTACGGTTACAAGGAAATTGAAAGACAACATTGGAATTCTTAAAAGATAACATGACGATGACACGTTAGTCATTTCTCTTCTTGTTGCAGCGTCACTCTCTTCCTTTCAGACGACCCAGAAATGGAGGCTTGTAGACGATTTCCTCACCGTCGTCCTCCTCAGTCAATTCGGGGTGAGCGTTGTCGGGACCACTATTAGCCCCTTGTTCACGGATAGAGTATTTCTCGCTCATTTTCTGAAGTTCGTCTATCATGTCATGGTGGATCGCCTTGTTCCTCTTCCTTAATGCCAACATCCTTTCTTTCATAGCGATGAATTCCGTCATTTCCGCTTTCAGTTCTTCATCTAGTGACACATTTTTAGCCAACAGACTCGCGGTTTCCAAATCTATTTCTGCTTCTCTTGCCTCTCTTTCTTGAATCTGTAATCGAAGCATGTCCAATTTTTGGCTTAGATCCTCTTTTTCTTCCTCAATACTTTTCTTCCTCTTTTCTTTTGACATCAATTCTTCGTCCAGTGTTGCAGTCGCAGCTTTGTAGACTGACGTGGCAACTTCGACCCTAAGCCCCTCCTCTCTGACCTCTTGAATCTTTCGTGTGATTTGTTCTATCTTTCTTTGTAACTCCTCTCCAGTGAGCCTCATCTGGATATTCTTACCCTTATCCATAGCAGTGATTTTCTTTTCCTGAGACAATAGAGTAATGTTTAGGATTTGTCGTATGAGAGATGTCTTTTGAGTGAGAAACTTAAGACTCGGGAAATTTTGGTCGAACATTTTGTAACAGTGACTTGTTTGTATTTTTTGGAAATTTCTGAAAAAGAGTGGGTTTTCGATATCCTCATTCACAGCAACACAACACATAAGCAGTTAAATAGCACATATATCGCGTCCTAATCATACATGTGACCCTTTTGTGCCAAGGGTAGGCCTAGCGAATCTGAAGGATGTATTGCATCATTTGAAACATATTGTTGCACCCCCCAAAATAACTTAATTAAAATTATAACGTTCGTTACATAACTTCAATCAAAACGGGGTACATTTTCAGGGAGGGGGTATTATAATGCGAATACAGATAGAAAACAATCCCACGCAGGGGAGTTAGAATGTTGATGGCTCTGCTCCTCTTCTGGCTTTCTTTACTTCTTCGCGGATAATGCACTTGCTTGTGAACATGTACGGCTCAGCGAATGCAGCTTTGGAAGATGTTGGTACGACTTGTAGAGTGTTCATCTGCTCGTCCAGGATCGTATCCAAACGCATCAGACAAGTCCTTGTATCAGCTAATTCTTGTGACGTCCCAGCCAAAACCCTATGATTTTCTAACTCTCGGAACTGGTATTCTTGCTCCTTTTGCTGAAATTCTTGCTCTCTTTTCTGAAATTCCTGCTCCTTTTTCTGAAATTCTCGCTCCCTTTGCTGAAATTCTTGCTCCCTTCGGTCCCATTCTTGCTGAAAATGATATGCATGGATTTGAAGCCTTGTCTGTACATCTTCAATTTCTCGACCTGCGCGTGGTGTTGGGTTCACTACACCACACAGATCATTCTACAACCATGTCTTGTATTCATCAACATACCCAGCTTCATATCTGTTTTCAGCCATATCCCATTTCATGTTGACACATCCAGCCCACTCTTGAAGGATGATCTTGGCGAAAGGTATTTTTCCGCTCTCGCTGTAATCGACAATAAAAGAGCTAGCATCCTCTTGGACGGGTGTGATTTGTGTTCTACCAAATTGCCGCATCACCCTAGCTGGGTTGTAGGGCCGTAATCCTCTGATGCCGGGAAGGACTAAAAATGGAAGTTTGGCCCCTTGTGCTGCTATCCTCTCAGACTTGAAGTTCGGTAACATCCATTGTATATCTCCTTCTTTCAAATCATAAAATACCCTTGCCCACGCTCCTCTGGTGGTATGAATTGGGAATCTCCGGATGCTTAGGTAGAATTCATAATTATCAAGGGGACTCGTCTGGCTTTGCTTGGCCAACTCTTGTGATCGGGCGCCGTCCCTTTTGCAGAGATGTTCAGTCATCCACCATTGAAGTAGAATGTTGCAACCTTGAAAAAACGGAAATCCGTTCTTGCACAAACTCAATGATCGATAAATAGCGGCCAAAATGATTGGGCCCAAACTGTAGTATTTCTTTTCTTCTTGTTTCTTGCCTATCCCTCTGAAAATGGCGTCCACTACCATAACGACCCGGGTGTCGATATTCTTTCCTTCATCTTTTGGGAACATCATAGTTCCTAAAAGGCATGCGGAGAATGCAATGACTTGAGTTTGCCTCCAAGTACTGTGATCGTGGAATTCGTCTGGAAATTGATCGAAATAGCTATCATGCCCCCATCTTTCGAAGAATCTCATTAACGGTATATCATGGGTTTCCAACCAATTAGCTCTTACTAGTAACAATATGTCTCTCAATTCTCCGGCAGTTGGCTTATCTGGTAGAAGGATGTGATGATCGGGACATTTTTTCCTTTTACCACACGTCCCAATAGAGTCTATACCATCTTTAATCTCCTCCAATGTCGGTGTTATTTCGACATCTCCAAATCGAAAGACCATCCTTTTGTCATCCTAAAACCGAGTGATAACCTCGATAAACGTGGGCCAAACCTTGAAATCCATTATCGAAGGTAAGTGACCCAGGTGAATCGATATTTCTCTCTTTTAACAATCTATGAGGTTATCCCACCATACACGGAGAATGCCGGGTGTCTTGGTGACCATGTTGAGATGGAGGAATTGACTCGACATCTACAAAAACATACAACTAGTTAATTGCCACCCCCCATGATACAACAAATATTTAAACACGCAATACATCCTTCAGAACACACAGATATGATCGTCCTATCGAGCCGTGGGCTCTTTGGACTCAAGGTGGTCTTTCTAATGGGCCCAACACTCCTTGGGTGCTGGGTCGTCTTAGGCTGATGCGCTATTTTCGGAATTGGGTCACGCTCTATCTTAGTTTAACTAAGAGTGGGTTGTATTTAGAGTGGAAAGGGTAACCCAAGCGGACTACTTGGGCTGGAACAGTTAATGATCGTTGACTATCAAGTAGTCAACTACGCTCGTCAGGGTGTCCCAAGAAAATATTTGGTTAACGAATGACTGCGAACCCGCATAATCGTCCTTTAGTGAAAATGAAATAATTGTCGTTTGACGGAAAAAATGTTATGCCATGAATGCAACAGTTTAAAAGAAATAAAGTAAACAAATAAACAATTATACACATAACCAAATAAAGTTAGTTTTAAGGTTAGAATCCTCCTAGTCCCCAGCAGAGTCGCCATTTCTGTTTTATCGAAAAAATTATTTTTTGTAAGAATTTTCGACTTTTTAGAGTCGCCACTTAATTTTTGAAGAAAAATCAAGAAAACAAGTTTTCAAATAACTTAACAGAGAAGATTGTTTGAAAACATTTAAAGGGTTCGGGGATTCAAATTAACGTCTTAGGAAGGTTTTGAAAGCACCTAAGACGTCCGCTAACACACGGTTATCCAACAACTAACTATTTGGCTAAGGGTTACAATTGCGATAAAAATACTCTTTAGAGTCATTTAAGATTGTTTTTTGAAAGTGAAAATTTATCTAAGTGAATTTTTGCAAAATTATTGGTTTTAAGTTGATAAAACATTTAAGGCGTTATGCGGGGATTCAGATTTTCTAACTTTAAAATTAACGACAAATAAAGCAGATAAATAATCAAAAGCATATAAAGAGATAGGGAGAGAGAATTGGGTCCAAATCCGGGTTTTCTGTCCGCCTTGACTTGTTTTGGGTCCAAATCCGGGTTTAAAGGAAAGAAATTACCAAACACACAAAGCTAATTAGAATCAACTCATTCTACAACTTTAAACAAATAAAGACTAACCATTATATCAATTATTTAAAGCCAACATTATGTAACTTAAGGCAAGAATGAGATATTAAAGCCTTATTTAATATGATAAGGGAAAGAAAGAAAACAGCAACTTAAACCAATATTTGTATCCTACTAAGCAGTGAAATCTCATACTAATAAAAATAAACAACGAAAAGTTACAAGGCTTAAATTAGCCAGTTTATTAATCCATTTCATACTTTGAAGTTTCACTAATCTAGACAAAACTTTAAAATTTAACAACATCAATACAAACTTGGCTACATATTAGCAACGGTATAGTACGGAAAATCATAAAGGCATTTGAGACATAACGCAATGGTGATGCTAGAGATCAAATTCGATACTTCCGATGTGCAAATGAGAAACTAATCACAATGAAATCCATAATGGACTAAGTGTAGAGTTAAGCCACTAAACAGTAGGAAATCATTTTAATAGGAAAAATTACAGCAGAAACAAACCAGAGATGAACTAAACGACATCTTGTCTAAGATAAATTGAAATATGCTAAATGGAGTTTACCTTTTTCGAGAGCAGCGAACTAGACTGATAGCGAGTTGAGGAGACTTTACCACCAGTATACCGAATACGAAGTCAGACGTCGGATTATGACTTCGAGTAACAACCGGGATGTTCAGAATGAAACAACCAACTCAAAGTTCTAAAGAGGAAAGGAGTAAAGAAAAAATCCTTCCCCTGCTTTCTTTGCCTGTATCCTATATTTTCTTGTATAATCTTGCCAAAATTTTTCACTCAATATGTGTTTGCTATAGAAAATTTCAAAGAAAAAGCTCCTCTCTAAGGATCCTTTTCAACTTCCAAAATTTCTCCTTTCCTGTAAACTCAAAGAAAGAAAAAAACTCCCCACCCAATCTTCAAAAATACAAACCTCCTCCTCAAGAAAATCTCTCCAGAAAAAAAAAATCCCCCTCTACGATGATAACCATGAAATATATATACCCCCAAATTAGGGTTCAAGCAAAGCAGAAAAGGGGAATGGGCTTCCAAAACGAATACAAGCCCATGAAAAATTCAAAATTCGAAAACCTAACCCTAGAAGAATATTCCCAAACGATATCTCAACTCGAACGGATAAAACTTGTGTGGAGGGCTCGGATCGATCGAGTGTCCTTGCGCTCTTGCGTGGATCGATCTTGTGTTATAAGGACGAAGATGCCTGCTACTCTTGCTGCTGCTACATCTACTTCTGCCAAAACTCAGCTGGCACAGTACTATCGAGAAGGACGGGAAGACGACGCAAGGTGAGGAGGAAAATGCGAGTACAAGGTTGCTCGCCTGTCGCTACCACGCGTGGTTGTCGCCACCATCGCGTGAGGAACGTCACCGTATTCCGTTGAAACGTTGTTGGCGTCTTGGGGAAGCTCTTCAAGTACCTTGGGGTCTTTGGGAGTAAAGGAGGTGGACTGGGCCGGGTATGAAGGGGTGGGCTGGGGCATCTGGAATTGGTTTTGGGAATACAGATTGGGGGGGATTAAAATTTGGGCTGGGAGAAAGAATGGGATTATCAATTACTGGTGGGCTTTGGTATTTTTTAAATGGACTAAATAATGCATTAAAAAACTGGGTTGAATTTGTATTTAGGAAAAAGGTTAAGAGATTGCAAATTTAGCCACCTTGAATTAAGAAGCTAGTCAAATTGAGCTTAATCAACAATTTCGACTAAAATCATGAGTAAGACGAATTAATAAAAGTTAATTAACAAGCTTCTTCATTTTAATAAAAAAAAAGCGTATTTAAAAATAATTAAATTAAAAAAAGTAAAAGAAAGTAAACTAATATATAACTAAACTAATTAGTAGAAAAATATTTAAACAAAAGACAAAATCTTTTTGAGACGAGCTTTAAATAATACTAAAATATATTGATTTTATTCAAAATTACGTAAATCATATATGTATATTATCTAAAATTATAAAATGCGATGAGGTTAATTTAAAACGACTTGAAAAATATTTTATTTTATGAATCTAATTATTTTAAATCGTTTAGAATTAAGAAGCTCGTCAATTAATTCCTATCGTCGAGGGTCAAAATTGGGTGTCAACAGTGATCACATATACACACACACTTTAAGTGAATGAATGAATCTAGATTTAGTAAGAAGGGGAGTCTTGGGGTGGACACTTTCATGAGTTGAGATAAAGTGTCTAGTAACAACCTCACTATTCCTAATGATCTTGCAAAGATAGGTCGGAGGATGAATGCACTTCGTGAGTTGAGATGTGGTATTCGCTAGTTATTCGTAACCTACAATCAATAATGTGAGAATCCGTGGGAAGTTATGCCTAGCACCGAGAGTATAGGAAGAAGACGTGGAATACACTTCGTAAGTTGAGATGTTTTATTTCATTGTACCTCTTGAGATGAGTAGTCCTCATTAGTAGAGAATGAGTTACTTAGTAGCAATCTACACATCCCTTAAGTATGTGCCCGCATAGGTGTAGCTATTGGGAAAGCCATGTAAAAGCTAAGAAGTATGACCTTACTCTAGGCAAGTGAGGATCCCTTATTCGATAGTGGTTAATATCGGGGTTCCATGCCTAGCTCTCATGGTCTTTTTCGGTTAAGCTACCCCCCACAAAAGTAATGAAAATGATAAGTCGTCTAATTAATGTGATACCTATGTGAATTTGTTGAACTAAACCTTCTAAAAGAATGTGCTACTTAGGGTAGGTGGTGGTATGGGACGCTATCTATCCTTTGCACTAAGTAGGACTTTCCGAAAGGAAGACTTGGTGCCAAACCTTCTAAAAGAGTGTACTACGTGGTGGTATGGGACGCTATCCTACTCATTGCACTATGTAGGCATTCCGAAAGGGAAGTCATTGGTGTTTTGTTGGGTGTTCTTCTAATGTCTTGTCTTTGAGTTGTGACTTGTTCTCCCGATGCGAGTAAGCCGAACGGGGTAGTCTTGAGGATCGCTTGGGTGTGCATTGAAGGAAGTGTTTAGACGTTTTCTTCATGTCTTACCTTAGATAATCTTAAGATTATCCTTAGGTAGGGAAACTCCTACGAAAATGGGTTCACTTCCCCATTTGCAATACTTTGGAAGTTCACCATTGTTTGAGTCTTTAGTTCAATGTAAAGCTTTTAAACTTACTATAACGTCTTAAAATGGTTTACTGTAATGTTAGAGGAATAGTTCACTGTAAGTGCATCATTTTGATTAATTTGTTCTAACGTGCTTAAATCCTTGGGAATCCATTAGGAGCGCTAGTGGGAGTGGTAGTATGGGATGCTACTCTCACATTGCACTTAGTGTGACCTAAGAGTCCTATTGGAGAAGAGTACTTATGTGAAAGTCGTATTCTTGAGTAGTTCACTGTAACGTGTGATGGGTTTACTGTAAAGTGTGAGTTTAAGTCAAATTTATGGAAATTCTTCTTTAGATGTTAAATGATGCTTCTTATGTTGTTTGCTTCTAAATTCATGAAGGTTTTATTAAATTTCCACGAAATATTATTTTTGCTAAAATGTCCCTTTTTACATGTTTTTGCTTATGTCATACTTAGTACATTGTTTGTACTAACCCCATACCCTTTCTATACCCTATAAGTATAGGTTGGAAGCTTTGGAAGGTTGAAGTTGAAGCTTGGAATTCTATATCTCAAGATTTGGTATGTCCTCATATATTCGAGGACATAGTTTATGTTTCTTAGTTTTATTATTAAGACTTATTTTGTAATTTTCCTTTTATTGTAAAGGGCCGTGTCACTAAGATTCTAAATCGTGTCTTTAAGTTGGCTTGTGACGATGAGATTTCCTAGTATTTATGAAAGACTTCTTTTATTTAATTATTTCGTGAAGAGTTTTAATTCCGCACAACTTTTTATGTCTTATGTATGAATGTGAAGTTGAAGGGATTGTATGAGACCCCAAAGGGTCAAGTACGGCCGGCCACGATCCGAGGGTTGTCCCTAGCTTCTAGGGGGTGCTTTTGGGTCCTGACAGACTTGGTATCATAGAATAAGGTCTTGGGAACTAGTTTAGGGTCTAGAAGTCTCACAAGCCACATCTAGTAGTATCTTGGTCATTGGTGTGAGTCGCGACACATCCATGGACGAGAGGCTATAGGATGCTAGAAGTTTCACTTCCTTCTCTATTCTAATGTCGTGCCTTAAAGTTGAGTTTATAATGTGTCTTTTCTCAACCTCTTCTCTTGGTGTTTATAGGGCATGAATACGAGGAGATCGACCGCTAGAAGGGAGGAGGGAGGTGTATCTAATGAGAGAATCCCTCACCGTGTTGACCAAGTTCCTATTGTGGTCCTAGATGAAGAGGATGTGGAGGTTCCCCTTCAAGAACCTCAAGTGCCTCCGAAACCCGAAGGGCCTCAAGTGCCTCCTATGCCTCAAACTCCTTTTGTTGAGGGGGATATGACTAATGCGGAGTTGAGGGCTGCCCTAATGAACTTGGACCAACTCATGACGGCTCAAGCTCAAGTCGTGAACAATCACTTTGTTGCCCAAGATAATCAAGGAGATAGGCCCCAACCAAATGCTAGTACACCCGCTTATAGGATTCGGGATTTCATGGGGATGAACCCTCCAACTTTTCATGGCACTAAGGTGGATGAATATTCACAAGGCTTCATAGAAGAGATTTTCAAAGTGGTAGATGCTATGGGTGTGACCCTTAGGGTGAAAACAGAATTGGCCGCTTACCAACTTAAGGATGTGGCACAAGTGTGGTATGATAAATGGAGAGGTGAGAGACCTTTAGAGAGAGGTCCGTTTGATTGGGAGGAATTCAAAGAGTCTTTCCTAGATAGGTTCATTCCCCTAGAGTGGAGGGAGAAGAAAATGGTTGAGTTCATGAATCTTCGTCAAGGGGGAATGAGTGTGCAAGAGTACTCTCTCAAATTTACCCAACTCTCCAAGTATTCCCCAACTATGGTAGCCAACCCTAGGGCTAGGATGAACAAATTTGTGATGGGAGTGTCTAGCTTGGTGGAAAAAGAGTGGCGTACGGCAATGCTTCTTAATGACATGGATATCTCTAGGCTCATGGTTTATGCACAACAAATTGAGGAGTCCAAAACTAGGGATATAAGGCAAGAGGGTAAAGGGCCTAGGTCGGATGATTCTAGTCACCAAAAGCCTAAGAAGAGGTTCTATCAGCAAGATTCTTCCATGGGAAACAAGGATAGGGCTCCAAACCAACATTCTCAAGGTGGTGGTCATACTTTTGAAAGGGCTAGGTGTCCTACTTGTTGGAAGCAACATTCGGGTAAGTGTCTTGCCGGAACGGATGGTTGTTTTAGTTGTGGTAGCAAAGGCCACAAGATGATGCACTAACCTCAAAGAAAGGGGAAAATATGGCAATCAAGCTTCCCTAGATCCTAATGCTCCTAAGAAGAACCCTTCCTATGGGATGGGAGCTAGGAAGGATAACTAATCTAGATTTGATGATCTTGGTAAGTCTTAAACCTTTATGATTGTTTTTTTTTTTTTATAAAATGAGTTATTGTTATTTTATAGTTCATATGATCATGTCATCTTGATGAATTGCTCAAGGAATGGATTTTTGAAAAATTTGGCATGCTTAACAGTGACTACATTGATGCTCACTATAAAATTTTTGGTTTTTGAGAAAAATTTTTTTGTCTTGAATTGATGTTTCACTGTGTGAAAAAGTGTTGTATATGAGCTTGTTTAATGTTGGATAAGGTAGTTCCTCCATAAAAGAAGGTTAAGAATAAGTTTTGAAATTTGTGAAGTTCGGCAAAAGGTTGCCTATGTTGCTAAGTGTGTGAAAGTGTGAAATAATGCTCCTTGTTAGTTGATGCTTTGATTGTTGATGTTTTGATCATGATTGAAATGTGTTATGTGAGTCTAAGTGAGTCCTTGATGGTCCTAGAGTTTAAGTGTCATTCAAGGACGAATGTATCCCAAGTGGGGGAGAATGTAATGCCCTAAAACAAACTAAGTTGAACTAGAGCTTTGTGGTTGTTTCTTGAGTTAATGTTACGTTAAAATGAGTTACTTTAGTGTTCTTAAGTTGTGAGTGAATTTTGGTTAAGTTTGGAGTTAAATCGACTAAGAATGTCCATGACGTTCGGAAGGTGTGCCTCAGAAAGTACTTGTGTATCTTAAGGTGTTTGAGTGAGTTTTACGTGTTCGTTTTGCTTGAAACTTGTGTGAGATGTTCCTAAGACCTAGATGACAATGTTTAGGGGTTTAATGTTTGGTCACGACCCCACCTAGGACCCTCAAGGGTCCCTAGATAAAGGGCCCAAGACTTAGCACCCAACTGCCAAGAACACTGCTCCATCAACGAGGCAATCTACTGGGCGTAAGCCCATCGACGCCCCGTCGACTGGGGGGCATAGTACCATACTTATTGGGAAGTATATCCCCCCATGATGTAGTCTCTGAAGCCATTAATGCTCAGCAGGACGGGCCGCCGACCCATCGACGCCCAGTAGCTTGGGTCGTTTGGCTCCTTCAAAAGCTGTTGAAGCTTGCTGCCAACTTGGGATGTTTTTGTATAAATTCACCCCAAGTCTTTTATAACCCTAGGTCAATATTTTTAGTGTTTTGAAGTTATATTAAGTTTGTTTTAATCCCTAGACCTAGACAAGACCCTCATTTCTAAATTCAAACTCTCTCTCTCTAAAAACAAACTCTCTCAAGTCTCCATTGAAGCTAGAGGTCAAGAAGGCTAGGAGGGGCTAGTTTGGAGGTTATTCACCAAAATCTTTGGGTTTGCTTGCATTTGAGGTATGGTATAAATTCTTGAATACTCTTTCATTCAAGGAGACATTTCCAATGAATTTTCAGAAAGGGTTTTCAACCCTAGTTTCTATTATCTTCAACCAAAATATGGGTCTTGCATGAAAATGTTTCTAATGGATAATTAATGATGATTCTAATGTTAATTGGTGATTCTAATGCTAAAACCTTAATGAAATCATGTTAATGTTTCCTTTCAAATGGTGGATAAAGAAATGGGTCAAATGAGCATGTTTATGTATAGAATGAACTTTGGTTTTCTTGTGTTGTAATGTTGGTTTAGCTACTGCCCTAAAGGCCTTATTATGATGAATTATTGATAAAAATGCTTATAGGTTGTTATGGCTTGTTAACTTGAAGAGTTGTTTATATTGTATTGTTCTTATTATAAATTGATCTTGAGTGGTATGGTCCATCTTCTTAGTGGCTGTGTTTATTTGATGAATTTGTTATGTTTAGTTTGTTTTGAGAATATGATCGTGAAGGTCTAAATTGTGAAATGAAGAGATATTAGAAATGGGTCTTGTAATGTGTTTTGTGAAGCTTGACATGTCTGTTTTACTTAGATTAGGTCTAAATGAAGAATGTGACTATGTGAAGTATGTAAAGTGTGTGAATTGATGAATGAAGGTCTAAAGCATGTTTAGAAGTAATGTATATGAAGTGAGGCTTATTATTCAAGGTGTGCTCACATGTACAGACACACTTTATGTGAATGAATGAAGCTAGATTTAGTAAGAACGGGAGTCTTGGGGTGGACACTCTTCGTGAGTTGAGATGAAGTGTCTAGTAACAACCTCACTATTCCTAATGAGCTTTCCAAGATAGGTCGGAGGATGAATGCACTTCGTGAGTTGAGATGTGGTATTCGCTAGTTATCCTTAACTATAGTCTATAATGTGAGAATCTGTGGGGATTTATGCCTAGCACCGAGAGGATAGGAAGAAGAGGTGGAATACACTTCGTGAGTTGAGATGTTGTATTTGTAAGACCTCGAAAATGAGATAAAGTGTCTAGAGCCTAACATGTTCGTATTAATGTTATAAGATCCTAAAATGCCTTATTATGTGATATAGAGGCAGTGTACAAAGTTTGAAGTTATTTGGAAGTCGAACGTCAAGGGACGTCCAAGACGTTCGACGAATAGTCGCTTACGTGCCTCATGTGTGTATGCATGCCTAAACTGTATGAACTGAGTCTAATAGGTTTTGAAATGGTTCTAAATGATGTTTAATGTTATTGTATGAAGTTTCGTGAAGTTTGGAGGTTAAACGCCCAAGAACGTCAAGGCGTTCGAAAGATAGCCCCTAAGACGTTCATCGTATGTCATGTTAGGGTCAAGGCTGTTTGGACGTCTTGTAGGTTTTTGTTTTGGATGAAACTTATATGTAAGGTCTATAACATGCTAAGGTTTGTAATAGCATTGGAAACATCTGGGTACGACTTCTAAAGGGACCCATAAGAGGCCCCAAAAGAAGGACCTAAAAGCTGCCAAGACACTGCCTGGGCAGTGTCCCTTGACAGACCCAACGACGGATCGTTGGTCCCCCAACGGCCCGTAGAGCAAGTCTCGTCAAAGGGTAATTGCCTTGGGCAGGACTTAAGCCAAGATTTTGGCTAAGTCATGGGCGACGGAGGGCATGACGCCCCGTCATGCCCATGATGCCCCGTCGAGGCCCACATCGCGAGTGTCTACAGGTTTGGCTGCCTGCGTGCTGCCACTTAAAGGGGTGAATGGGAAATTCACCCCACGTCATAACCTGACAATAGTAGGTTTATTTAAGTAATTTTAGGTGTATATAAGTCTTTAAAAACGTGATGAACCCAATCCCAAAATCCTCTCACATGTTTTAAGCCTTTCCCTCTAAAAATGTTCTCTCTAAAACCACCATTGTTGGTGAAGCTCAAGAACAGATTTAAGCTGGGTTTTCCATGGATGCATCATGAAGTCTTAGAGGTTTTTAACTAGACAAAGCTATGGTGATCTTCATCTCTAGTTATCTTTTCATTTAGAGAGCCATTCTCAATGTTTTTCAAAGAAATCTTATGATCAAGTTTCCAATCTTCTAATCTAGCCATGGGTTCCTTCTCAAAATGTTTTTAATGATTGAATAATTATTAATTGAAGTTAATTCAATGGTTTTAATATGTTTTCACTCCAATTGCATGAAGAACCCATCTTCCTTCCGAAATTGGTTTAGCCTTTGCATGGGCTTTGTGATTTTGGCTTGTTCTTGATGAATTGGTGATTCTCTTGCGTTGAATTGCTTGTGGTTATTGTTATTTAAATTAATTGATGTTGAATTGATGATGATCAGTCCATGATGATAAATATATGAAGTTTTGAGCATGAATAGCCTATATTTCTATATGTTGTCTTGAAGTCCATTGTGAGATCGGTTGAGTAGACTCTTGATTATGTATGAACTGGTGTAGCTACTGTTTTAGGGTGATGTAATGGATGAATTTTGTAGGTATAAATCCTTAATTTTCAAGTTAAGAAGGGCTTGCATGAATTGGTATAGATTCCTTTAGGCTAAGAAGTCAAGAGGCTAAGTGTGTGATGTATCTTGAGTTGTGATTAGATGAAGCACGATCTAGTCTTGATTTCTTATCTAATTAGATACTTCCTAATGAGTATATTATTTATGAAATATGAATGATGATCAAACCCTTAGATAGTTCATAGTATTGGTAAAGTCTTCTTTACTCTAGCAAATCGATAAGCCTAAATGCCTATGTTGTAACTCTAATCTTGTAGCGACTTGTACATGGTTTCTTATATGTTAAAGTACATTTATTTACTGCCATATATGTGTTTTATTGATGAATAAGGTGTATTGATGAATGATGATCAAAGGGTGAGAAATTGGTAAGAATGCTTATTCTCTTTACTCTTCTACTTCTCTATTCCTTTATAGTCATGTTGATGAAGCCTTGTATGGCATTGTGTGGTATGGTCCACTTATGGTGGCGGTGTTTACTTTATTGTCATAACATGTGTGTTGACTATGGCCTTGAAGGCATATTGATGAACTTATGAACATGTGCTTAAAATGATACTATGAGAAGCTTATGCCTACTTTCCTATTCTAGTTGTGAATTAGGTTGTGTGGCTATTGCATGAGCATGTGTATAACCATGTTAGGTAAAGTATAGGTGCTACCATTGATGTGTTAAGATGGTAAATAACCCCTTACCTGTGTATCCCTTCTATGAAACTGTAAATAGCTAAAGTTAGGAGTCTTTATTACATTGTATATATTGTCTTGTCTCCTATGCTATTATGTGTTGTGTGCTATGTGCTTGGAAGTGTAATGTGATCTAATAGGGTGGCTGACTTGAGAAGTTATTGATAGCCATTATGTGATCATGATGGTCAATGTACACACACTCTCACTTACAGGCATATTACAAGTAGTATAAGTCATTGTGTCTAAATGAAAGGTAGTTCTCATATTCACTAGTGTCTACTACTATGCATATTAAGGTGATGTTTATGAATGTATAATTTGTATTCCCTTACTAGGATGACTTGATAGGTGTACTAGTATGGAAAAGGGAATGGGACCTTGTCTATGCATTGAACATGTGTATCTTGATAGGGTAGTTCCTAGGTTTGGTTCTTATGCATATGAAGGATGATTATATGAACATGTTATGAATATGATATGATGAAGTATGAATGTGTATAGTATCTTAGTAGGTTTATATGAAAGTATTGCTCATATAGTTACGCCTATAGACTTATGCATTGATATAAGAATATGTGTGATATTATGTGTTATGTGAAAGGTTTGCTCACATCTAAGTATACACTCACACATGGATGAACTAGTAATTTAGAGGGTCCTTGATAGGGGTGCCCAAGAATGCTATAAGACTAGATGGATGCTTGAATATGCTATAAGCATATGAGGGATGAATATCCTAATCTTATGTTTTTATAAATAAACGTAATAAAGGCTTTTAAATAAAGGGAACTTAACTTAGCACCGAGCGAACTTGACAATGGGAGGTGATGACTTATCCATAGAAGGAAGGATTCATCCAAAAGGTTCCCATGTGATGTTAACTCCCTTGTTTATGGGATATGTCACTTTAAGGGATTCCCATTAGGAGAGGCCCACTTTACCATATAGTATGAATACGGATATCTACCTCTTAGTTCTTGAACTATGTTGCCACCATAGGATACTAGCTAGAGGATTCTACCTCAATAGCTATGTTTATATTGGTACTACTTTGGCCGGTAGACCACCTTCCATCGGTGTAAGGTTTGATGACACCGGATTCCATGTCGAGCATCACATGGTCTATGCCGGTTGAGGTTATGGTTTCCCTAAAGGTAAAATGGACAATGGAAGTAATTGAATAGGATCCTAACTAGGTGGACTTAAGGTAAGTTACTTTGGATAGGTGGAAGTAATGAACCCATCTAGACATTGCACAAGTGACTCCTTAGGAAGTCTTAGGAAGGTACCTTAATACATTGGATTATGTATGTGTCCTTTATGTATGAAATTGTAGTCTTGGTTTGACTATGTTTATATTGTGTTATACCTCTATGATGGCATGTGTTGTCTTGTGTAGATATTATGTATGGTATTCTCTTGTGTTCCTAAGGTGTTGCATTGCACCAAGTATCCCTAAAGGATTACTTGGGAGGCTAATGAATTGAAAGAAAGAGTTAGATGTTAAGAGGGATGAGTTCATTGTAAAGTGACCTCAAATAGTACTTAAATTCTATATGTGCTTTTCTATGATGTTTGGCTTTTGACTGTGTTGCTATGAAGTATGTGGATGATATAAATGCTATTGATAAAGGATTTATGATGATTTACTCAAAATGGCATGAAGTATGATTTCAAAGGAAATGTCCCTTTTAAATGCATGTTTTTGCATGGTTTCCATACTTAGTACATTCTTGTGATAATCCCATTCTTCTTTACTTTTTACACAAAGTGTAGGTAATGGAATGCTTAAAGGAGGTCTATGATTGAGGAGCTTGATAGGTGATTTCCCAAGCTCAAGGAAAGGAATCCTTAAGTTCAAGGATGTCCTAATGTGTACTCATTGTAAAGTCTATTAAGCAATGTATAGCTTTGTATTATGTCTTAAGGGCTTTGTCCTTAATGTACTCTAAAGTTATTGAGTCTAAGATGTCAAAGGGACTTAGAGTCTAAATATGTATTATTACTTATGTTTTATATATATATATATGATGTGATGTTTCTAGCATATGATGTGCTATGAAAAGTTTTAAATTTTCCGCTAAAATTACTATGCCAATGCAATGAATGATATGAGAGGCTTGTCTTAGACCTCCGAGAGGTCGACGACGCCGGTTACAATCTAAGATTGTACCCTATCTTCTAGGGTATGCTTTTGGGATGTGACAGTATTCCATTGTACCTCTTGAGATGAGTACTCCTCGGTAGTAGAGAATGAGTTACTTAGTAGCAATCTCCCTATCCCTTAAGTATGTGCCCGCATATGTGTAGCTATATGGGAAAGCCATGAAAAAGCTAAGAAGTATGACCTTACTCTAGGCAAGTGAGGATCCCTCATCCGATAGGGGTCAATATCGGGATTCCATGCCTAGCTCTCATGGTCTTTGTCGGTTAAGCTAACCCCCCACAAAAGTAATGAAAATGATAAGTCATCTAATTAATGTGATACCTATGTGAATTGATTGAACTAAGCCTTCTAAAAAAACGTGCTACTTAGCGTAGGTGGTGGTATGGGACGCTATTTATCCTTTGCACTAAGTAGGACCTTCCGAAAAGGAAGACTTGGTGCCAAACCTTCTAAAAGAGTGTACTACTTAGGGTAGGTGGTGGTATGGGACGCTATCCTACTCATTGCACTAAGTAGGCATTTCGAAAGGGATGTCTTTGGTGTTTTGTTGGGTGTTCTTCTAATGTGTTGTGTTTGAGTGGTGACTTGTAATCCCGAGGAGAGTAAGCTGAACGGGGTAGTCTTGAGGATCGTTTGGATGTGCATTGATGGAAGTGTTTAGATGTTTTCTTCATGTCTTACCTTAGAGAATCTTAAGATTATCCTTAGGTAGGGAAACTCCTTTGGAAATGGGTTCACTTCCCCATTTGCAATACTTTGGATGTTCACCATTGTTGGAGTCTTTAGTTCAAAGTAAAGCTTTTAAACTTACTATAAAGTCTTAAAATGGTTTACTGTAATGTTAGAGTAATAGTTCACTGTAAGTGCATCTTTTTAATTAATTTGTTGTAACATGCTCAAATCCTTGGGAATCCATTACGAAAGCTAGTGGGAGTGGTAGTATGGGATGCTACTCTCACGTTGCACTTAGTGTGACCTAAGAGTCTTATTGGAGGATAGTACTTATGTGAAAGTCGTATACTTGAGTAGTTCACTGTAACGTGTGATGGGTTTACTGTAAAGTGTGTGTTTAAGTCAAAATTATGGTAATTCTTCTTTAGATGTTAAATGATGCTTCTTATGTTATTTGCTTCTAAATTCATGAAGGTTTTATTAAGTTGGCACGAAATCTTATTTTTGCTAAAATGTCCCTTTTTACATGTTTTTGCATATGTCATACTTAGTACATTGTTTGTACTAACCCCATACCTTTTCTATACCTTATAAGTATAGGTTGGAAGCTTTGGAAGGTTGAAGTTGAAGCTTGGAATTCTATCTCTCAAGATTTGGTATGTCCTCATATATTCGAGGACATAGTTTATGTTTCTTAGTTTTATTATTAAGACTTATTTTGTAATTTTCCTTCTATGGGGTGCTTTCGTGTCGTGACAGACTTGGTATCACAGCATAAGGTTTTGGGAACTAGTTTAGGGTCTAGAAGTCTCACAAGCCACATCTAGTAGTATCTTGGTCATTGGTGTGAGTCGCGACACATCCATGGACAAGAGGCTATAGGATGCTAGAAGTTTCACTTCCTTCTCTATTTTAATGTCGTGCCTTAGAGTTGAGTTTATAAGGTGTCTTTTCTCAACCTCTTATCTTTGTGTTTATAGGGCATGAATACAAGTAGATCGATCGCTAGAAGGGAGGAAGGAGGTGTATATAATGAGAGAATCCCTCCCCGTGTTGACCAAGTTCCTATTGAGGGCCTAGATGAAGAGGATTCGAAGGTTCCCCTTCAAGAACCTCAAGTGCCTCCGGAACCCCAAGGGTCTCAAATGCCTCCTATGCCTTAAGATCCTTTTGTTGATGGGGATATGACTATTGCGGAGTTGAGGGCTTCCCTAATCAATTTGACCCAACTCATGACGGCTCAAGCTCAAGTCGTCAACAATCACTTTGTTGCCCAAGATAATCAAGGAGATAGGCCCCAACCAAATGCTAGTACACCCGCTTATAGGATTCAGGATTTCATGAGGATGAACCCTCCAACTTTTCATGGCACTAAGGTGGATAAAGATCCACAATGCTTCATAGAAGAGATTTTCAAAGTGGTAGATGATATGGGTGTGACCCCTAAGGAGAAAGCGGAATTGGCCGCTTAACACTTAAGGATGTGGCTCAAGTGTGGTATGAGCAATGGAGAGGTTAGAGATCCTTAGAGAGAGGTCCGGTTGAATGGGAGGAATTCAAAGAGGATTTTCTAGAAAGGTTCTTTCCCATAGAGTGGAGGGAGAAGAAAATGGTTGAGTTCATGAATCTTCGTCAAGGGGGAATGAGTGTGCAAGAGTACTCTCTCAAATTTACCCAACTCAACAAGTATTCCCCAACTATGGTAGCCAACCCTAGGGCTAGGATGAATAAGTTTGTGATGGGAGTGTCTAGCTTGGTGGAAAAAGAGTGTCGTACGGCAATGCTTCTTAATGCATAGATATCTCTAGGCTCATGGATTATGCACAACAAATTGAGGAGTCCAAAATTAGGGAGATATGGCAAGAGGGTAAAAGGCCTAGGTCGGATGATTCTAGTCACCAAAAGCCTAAGAAGAGGTTCTATCACCAAGATTTTTCCATGGGAAACAAGGATAGGGCTCCAAACCAACATTCTCAAGGTGGTGGTCATACTTTTGAAAGGGCTAAGTGTCCTACTTGTGGGAAGCAACATTCGGGTAAGTGTCTTGCCGGAATGGATGGTTGTTTTTGTTGTAGTAGAAAAGGCCACAAGATGAGGGACTTCCCTAACCTCAAAGCAAGGGGAAAAGATGGAATTCAAGCTTCCCTAGATCCTAATGCTCCCAAGAAGAACCCTTCCTATGGGATGGGAGCTAGGAAGGATAACTAATCCGGATTTGATGATCTTGGTAAGTCTTAACCCTTTATGATTGTTGTTTTTATGTTATAAAATGAGTTTATGTGGTTTTATAGTTCATATCATCATGTCATCTTTATGAATTGCTCAAGGAATGGATTTTTGAAAAAATTTGTCATGTTTAACAGTGACTACAGTGTTGCTCTCTGTAAAATTTTTGGTTTTTGAGAAAATTTATTTTGTCTTGAATTGAAGTTTCAATGTGTGAAAAAGTGTTGTATACGAGCATGTTTAATGTTGGAGAAGGTAGTTTCTCAATAAAAGAAGGTTAAGAATGAGTTTTGAAATTTGTGAAGTTTGGCAAAAGGTTGCCTATGTTGCTAAGTGTTTGAAAGTGTGAAATAATGCTCCTTGTTAGTTGATGATTTGATCGTTGATGTTTTGATCATGATTGCAATGTGTTATGTGAGTCTAAGTGAGTCCTTGATTGTCCTAGAGTTTAAGTGTCATTCGAGGACGAATGTATCCCAAGTGGGGGAGAATGTAACGCCCTAAAACGAATAAGGTGAACTAGAACTTCGTGGTTGTTTCTTGAGTTAATTTTATTTTAAAATGAGTTAATTTAGTGTTCTTAATCAGTGTGTGATGTTTGGTTAAGTTTGGAGTTAAATCGACTAAGAACGTCCATGACGTTCGGAAGGTGTGTCTTAGAAAGTACTTGTGTGTCTTGAGGTGTTTGAGTGAGTTTTACGTGTTCGTTTTTCTTGAAACTCGTGTGAGATTTTACTATGACCTATATGACCATGTTTAGGGTTTTAATGTTCGGGCACGACCAAACCTAGAACCCTCAAGGGGCCCTAGATGAAGGGCCCAAGACTTAGCACCAAACTGCCAAGGACACTACTCCATCGACGAGGCAGTCTACTGGGCGTAAGCCCATCGATGCCCCGTCGACTGGGGGTCGTACTCCCATACTTAGTGGGAAGTCTAGCAGGATGGGCCTTTGACCCATCGACACCCATTAGCTTGGGTCGTCGATTGGCTCCTTCAAAAGCTGCTGAAGGTTGCTACCAACTTGGGGTGTTTTGTGTAAATTCACCCCAAGTCTTTTATAATCCTAAGTCAATATTTTTAGTGTTTTTAAGTTATATTAAGTTACTTTTAAGCCCTAGACCTAGACAAGACCCTAACTTCTAAATTCAAACTCTCTCTCTCTCTAAAAACAAACTCTCTGAAGTCTCCATGTAAGCTAGAGGTCAAGAAGGCTAGGAGGGGCTGGTTTGGATGTGGTTCTTCACCAAAATCTTTTGTTTTGCTTGCATTTGAGGTATGATATCCATTCTTAAATACTCTTTCATTGAAGGAGCCATTTTCAATGAATTCCCAAATTGGGTTTTCAACCCTAGTTTATATTATCTTCAACCCAAATATGGGTCTTGCATGAAAATGTTTCTAATGGCTAATTAATGATGTTTATAATGTTAGTTGGTGATTCTAACACTAAAACCTTAATGAAATCATGTTAAAGTTTCCTTTCAAATGGTGGTTTAAGAAATGGGTCAAATGAGCTTGTTTATGTATAGAATGAACTTTGATTTTCTTTTGTTGTAATGTTGGTTTAGCTACTGCCCTAAGGGCTTTATTATGATGAATTATTGATAAAAATGCTTATAGGTTGTTATGGCTTGTTAACTTGAAGAGTTAATTATATTGTATTATTCTTATTATAAATTGATCTTGAGTGGTATGGTCCATCTTCTTGGTGGTGGTGTTTGTTTGATGAATTTGTTATGTTTATTATGTTTTGATAATATGATCTTGAAGGTCTAAATTGTGAAATGAAGATATATTATAAATGGGTCTTGTAATGTGTTTTGTGAAGCTTGACATGTCTATTTGACCTAGATTAGGTCTAAATGAATAATGTGACTATGTGAAGTATGTAAAGTGTGTGAATTGATGAATGAAGGTCTAAAGCATGTTTAGAAGTAATGTATATAAAGTGAGGCTTATTATGCAAGGTGTGCTCACATGTACGCACACACTTTAAGTGAATGAATGAAGCTAGATTTAGTAAGAAGGGGAGTCTTGGGGTGGACACTCTTCGTTAGTTGAGATGAAGTGTCTAGTAACAACGTCACTATTCTTAATGAACTTTCCAAGATAGGTCGGAGGATGAATGCACTTTGTGAGTTGAGATGTGGTATTCGCTAGTTATCTTTAACCTATAGTCTATAATGTGAAAATCCGTGAGGAGTTATGCCTAGCACCGAGAGGATAGGAAGTATAGGTGGAATACACTTCGTGAGTAGAGATGTTGTATTCCATTGTACCTCTTGAGATGAGTACTATAAGACCCCAAAAATGACTTAGGTGAAGCTAGAGCCTAACATGGTTGTCATGATTGTATAAGGTCCTAAAATAGTAAATAACGTGTTGTTGAGGCAGTATCTAAGAGTTTAAGTGCATTGGAAGTCAAACGTCAAGGGTCGACCAAGACGTTCGACGACTAAGTCACCTAAATGCCTCGTATGTGATTTTATGTGATTATGTTTAATGCATGAGTTGATATGGTTCTTAAGTGTGTTTATATGATGTTTATAGTCAGCATGTTAAGTCTCGTGAAGTTTGGAGGTCAAATGCTCAAGAACGTCTATGACATTTGAAAGTTGTGCCTTGAAATGACCTTCTGTGTCTAAGCGTGTTTCATCGAGTTTTACGTGATCATTTTTCATAAAACTTATGTGGTAGGTCCTAAACTTGTATACAAACATATTTAGGGTGGAAACATCTGGGTACGACTCCACATAGGACCCTCAAAGGGGCCCTAATAGAGGACCCCAACTTGGAGACCAACATTGCCAGGCACTGGCCAAACGACGGACCAGTCGATGGCTCATCTACTAGGAAACTGTCCGTTGACCTAACACTAATATCAAAACATATTCCCTCCAAAAGTTCTTCCAAAAACCTCCATAAGAGTTCAAGGTGAAGATGAAGCTTGAAGATGGGTCTTCAATGGAGTTTCTTCATCAATTGGCATTGGGTTCTTCAAATAAGGTATGGGAGTTCTTCATCTAAGGTTCGCTATCACCTTAGAGCCAATTTCAAAGATGTTTTCAAAGTGATTTTAAAAAGATAAAAAGTCCAATTTCTACTCTAAATCATAGGTTCTTGCATGAAAGGTTTTCAAACATTAAGATATGATGTTATTAATATTATTGATGTTTTACAAAAATTCTCCATGAACCCATGATCTTCTAAATTCTCTAATTTTCACTAAAATATGGGTGAATTGACTAAGTTTTGAGATTGATGATTTCATGTGTAGATTGCTATGGGCTTTTGAATGATGTATAGATTATGTATGAATGATGTACAGTCTATCTCAATTTGATTAATTGAGTAATGAATACTCTTAGATCTATTGACTATTAGGCTTATTGAATTGATATGAACTTGATGCTTGTAGATTCTATTGTAGTTTCTTATGGGCTTTCTAACGAGATAAGAATTGTATTAAATTGATATCTAATTGATTTTAGATTGATAATTGTAGATTGAATTGACTTAGATTCATTGAATAGTATGATTTATGCTTTGAATTTATGTTCATGGCCATTGGTAAGGGCCTTATGGTATTGAATTGAATGGCTTGTCTTTTGATTGAAGTGATGAGATCAAGTGGGTGGTATTGTGCCCTAACTCTTTTATTATTGATTATAGTTAATGTAATTTAGCTTTTGGATTATATGATATTGGTATGGTCCACTTATGGTGGCGGTGTTATGTGAATTGTTGTGGCCTTGTCGGCGTTATTTTAAGTATATTGATGATCATGGCCTTGTCGGCACTACTTGAATTTATATGGTTATTTGTGTATTTGATTATGTGGATTATGATTATATCTACCTATATGTGAAATAATGTGAAAGTATGTGTTCTCTTATTGATGTTATTTAGGTGATAATGTTAGACTAAGGGCTATATGTTAAGTGTGTAGTCTTAGAGTTGATACTTGGTTGTCCCTAACTTGGTCATAGGAGTCTATAATGATTATATTGATGATTTTAAGGTATTGAATAGGTTGACTAAATAAGGTTAATGGTCATTCCTAAGTGTCTAAAGAAAGATAGGCTATATGTGTTAAATGGAAGCATGTTGTGTCTCGTTTCGGTAGACTTGTGTCCCTTACTTGATTCTTACATGCATGTGTGATGTCTTGAATGAGGAACGTAAAGGGTCTTATTCTTGAATAAGTGAATATAGGTGAGACCTTGCATAATGATACAAAGGACATTTGTGTAGAACCTTGAACCAAGTGGTAAGGTCATAAATCGTGAAGTAGTTAGCTGTAATGGTATCCTTCATGTAATGAGTGATAGACTTAAGGTTGGTTGGCTGGAACGGCATCATATCATAACTTAGGAAAGTCGCGATGAGCTTCTTCTCGCCATAGTGAGATATGCCCTAGTGGACCTTGCATTAGTAGGGTGAGTGCAATTGGGTCATGAACTATATACGGGACCCTTTTCTATGAACCTTAATGTGAATTGATCTATGAAAACTAAGGCTAGAACCGAGTGAGTATGGTCAAGGGGGAGTAATTACATTTAAGAAAGAAACTAGAATGCTTAGTACACCCTTCATATTCCTTAACCATGTGCCTACATGGGGTGTCTATGTTCTACCATTGGCAAGTAGAACACCTCATCGGAGTAGGATAGAACTCCGGATTCCATGCTTTGATACCATGGTCTATGTCGGTTATTGCCTATTCTCATCATATGGGATACCCACTAGCATTAGAGAAGTTCTATGAAGTCTAGGTGGTGGTGTGGGACGCTACTTACACATTGCACAATAGGCTTTGAAGATTTTAGTGAGAGTCCCTAGGTCTTCTTTAAGACCATTATGTGTATGTACTTATATGATGAATGTCTCTTATATGAACTTAGTAATGTAATGACTTAAGATAGGAAAGCATGTTAATTGTATAAGTTCCTTTCTCGAGTAATTAAGGGTTGTCTAGTTAAGGTGTGAAGGGGGCAAGGAAATGGTCACTTCATTTCTTACTTATAGGAGTCTTAATAAAGATTCTAGTTAGTGAATATGTTTGACTATGTGGACATGATCCTAACTTAGGTAAGTCTTAAGGACTATTTAGGTAATTTTGAATAGGTCAATCATGGACGTTATCTTCTTGAGTTACTTGAGTAGGCCTTTAGATAACCTTTGAAAGGAGAATGTCATGTTTGGTGTATACGATTGTATTAAGTAAGAATGATTCTATCTTAGGTAGTCTATAGGATCCCTTGTGTGTGTGATAGGGATTATATGGGCGGTAGCTCCACACTCACTCAAGTGACCTTGGAATCACCTTTGGTAGGAGGATCTTATGTTTTGTATGTTGATGTATTGTAGGTGTGTATGTGTCTCACTATGAGTAATCTTAAGGATCGTTTAGGCACATATAGAGAGGGTGTATGGGCGGTCTCTCTTTGTGTGACTTAAGTGAATCTTAGGATAGCTTTAGTAAGAAGACGACATGCCAAAGGATGTTAAATGTGAAGCTAGGGAACTTCAATGTACAGTGAAGGGGGCTTCACTGTAACAGTGAAGTAGTCACTGTAATTTTTTAAATGGTGATAATTGCTTAAACGATTTTCTTATATATTTCTAATGTGATAAATGTTGCTCTTATGATTATATTATTATGTTTAAACCAAAATTCATGAAAAACATGTTATTAACTAAATGTCCCTTTTTCATGGTTTTTGCATGGCTTCCATACTTAGTACATCTAATGTGCTAACCCCTTCTTTACCTTTTTGACTAAAGTGTAGGGAATTGGATGTCTTGGTGTACAATGGATGACGGATAGGTTTCTAAGAGTTGAAGATGAAGTATTGGTGAGTCCTCATCGATTCGAGGACAATATCCACACGTTCGATTATGTCTAAATGCTTAAGTCTTAATGTTTATGTCTCGTATGGGATTAGTCCCAAGTCTTGTATACTCTTGTTTTGGATGTTTCAAGGTTTGTAAAGGTTTAATGTTTTTAATGAAAGTCTTCTGCTTATATACTGTTTATGAAAAGAAAGTTTTTAATTCTTACGCATTTTTAGTATGTTATTATGCGATGAACGATACGATAAGCTTGTATGGGACCTCCGAGAGGTCGAATATGCCGGTCGCAATCCAAGATTGCACCCTAACTTCTAGGGTGTACTTGTGGGATGTGTCAAGCTTGGTATCAGAGCATAAGGTTTGGGAGTGTCGTAGTTGTCTTATGAACCACATCGAATAGAATCTTGTTTATAATGTGAAGCGCGCCATATTATAAATGGGAGACTATTGGGTGCTAGAAAAAGTTTCACTTCTTCATTCATCTAATCGTGTCTAAGAGCCTTGTCTATGGTGTCTTTCCTTTGTCTTCCCTATGTTTTGGTCATGTGAGTGTGACCTTATGAAGATTGGGTTGAGGGAGAGAAAAGATGAGGTGTGGCTTGTTAGGTGAGGTGTGAAAGATGGTGTTGATGACCTAGAATTTGTTTAGTTACCTTTTGAAGGGTAGTGGAGTTGAAAAGAATGGTAAAGTATAGAGTTAGAATGTGAAGGAGTAATGGTGACTTTCTCTTAGTAAGGGGGATGTGATGGGTAGATGATTGAACCTTGAGAGTCTTTAGTTTCATGAACTAGACTTTGGGTGAGAAAGAAATAGTAAGGTTTGAGGTGCCCTAAGAGTTCCTTGAGGTAGGTGCTATGTTGACCTTAGAATGGGTTTCTCCTGAGTGGGGGAGTATGGTGAAGAGTATGATTGTTGGGGAGTGAAGTACCCTTAACTTTTGTATATGTGTTTCTTCAAGCCTAAAACAAAGAGTTCTTGGTGACTTGATTTGTATTGGAGTTATTGTGGAACATGGGTTACCAAACATTCTCCTTATGATATGCATGCTTGGTTGAAATTGAATTTCATTAACTTCTTGCATTATGTGTTTTATGATGCCATGATTAGCTTGTAAAAGTGTTTATATGATTTTACCATGCATATTAGCATGTCTATATCATGAATTGCCTAAAAGTTGCATTTTTGGAAAAGTTGCACAATTCATTGTAGCATGATCACTGTTCACTCTGAAGTTTTTCAAAAATTGCCTTATTGATTCTTTGATCTAAAATTGTTGTTATATGGTTAGAACTGATGTATATGAGCATGCAAAGGAAAATAAAATAAGTTCTTGCTATTTGGATTTATGGAGATGAGTTTTGTAGCATAATGAGTTATAGAATCCTATTCTAGTTGCTTGTTGTGTTGTGATTCTCTTTATTTTGTGAAATTGATGTTTTCTCCTTAAATATGTGCTATATGGTTTGTTTATCAGTTACTTACTGAATCCTTACTTTTGGGAGTGTTCAGAGAGTGGCAACTACCATTCGAGGACGAATGTTGTCCAAGTGGGGGAGAATGTAAGACCCCAAAAATGACATAGGTAAAGATAGATCTTAACATGGTTGTCATGATGGTATAAGGTCCTAAAATAGTCTATAATGTGTTTTTGAGACAGTAGCTAATAGTTTAGGTTCATATGAAGTCAAACGTCAAGGGTCGACAAAGACGTTCGACGACTAAGTCACCTAAACGCCTCATATGTGATTCTATATGATTTTCTTTAATGAATGAGTTTATATGGTTCTTAAGTTTGTTTATATGATGTTTATAGTTAGCATGTTAAGTTTCGTGAAGTTTGGAGGTCAAACGCTTAAGAACGTCTATGACGTTTGAATGTTGTTCCTTGAAATGACCTTCTTTGTCTAAGCGGGTTTCATCGAGTTTTACGTGTTCTTTTTTGATGAAACTCATGTGGTAGGTCCTAAACTCGTACACAAACATATTTAGGGTGGAAACGTCCGGGTACGACTCCACATAGGACCCTCAAAGGGGCCCTAATAGAGGACCCCAACTTGGAGACCAACACTGCCAGGCAGTGGCCAAACGACGGACAAGTCGATGGCCCGTCTACCAGGAAACGGTCCTTTGATGAGTCCCGTCGATGGAGCAAACTGGCTTTCAGGTGGTGGAGTCTCTGAAAAAACCAACGAGACCCTACCGACGGGACGTAAGCTGGACGACGGACCTTCGATGGTCACATCGATGGTCCTATGTCTTTGCTGCCAGATTCTGTTAAATTTAAGGGGTGATGTCATAAATTCACTCCAAGCCCCTATAAGCCTAAGGACGATTGTTTTGAGTGTCTAAGGGTATTTTAAGTGTGTATAAGTCATTAAAAACTCTATTAAACCCTAACACTAAGATCAAAACATATTCCCTCCAAAAGTTCTTCCAAAAACCCCATAAGAGTTCAAGGTGAAGATGAAGCTTGAAGATGGGTCTTCAGTGGAGTTTCTTCATCAATTTGCCTTTGGTTCTTCAAATAAGGTATGGTATTGATCTAAGGTTTTCTATCACCTTAGAGCCAATTTCAAAGATGTTTTCAAAGTGATTTCAAAAAGATGAAAAGTCCAATTTCTACTCTAAATCATGGGTTCTTGCATGAAAGGTTTTCAAACGTTAAGATTTGATGTTATTAATATTAAATTGATGTTTTACAATGAAATTATCCATGAACCCATGATCTTCTCAATTCTCTAATTTTCACTAAAATATGGGTGAATTGACTATGTTTTGAGATTGATGATTTCATGTGTAGATTGCTATGGGCTTTTGAATGATGTATAGATTATGTATGAATGATGTATAGTATGTCTTAATTTTATTAATTGATTAATGAATACTCTTAGATCTATTGACTATTAGACTTATTGAATTGATATGAACTTGATGCTTGTAGATTCTATTGTAGTTTCTTATGGGCTTTCTAATGCTATAAGAATTGTATTCAATTGATATCTAATTGGTTTTAGATTGATAATTTTAGATTGAATTGACTTAGATTCATTGATTATTGTGATTTATGATTTGAATTGATGTTCATGGCCATTGGTAAGGGCCTTATGGTATTGAATTGAATAGTTTGGCTTTGGATTGAAGTAATCAGATCAAGTGGGTGATATGCTGCCCTAACTCTTTTATTATTGAGTATAGTTAATGTAATTTATCTTTTAGATTATATGAGATTGGTATGTTCCACTTATGGTGGTGGTGTTATGTGAATTGATGTGGCCTTGTCGGCATTATTTTAGGTATAGTGACTATCATGGCCTTTTCAGCACTACTTGAAGTTATATGGTTATTTGTGTATTTGATTATGTGGATTATGATTATATCTACCTATATGTGAAATAATGTGAAAGTATGTGTTCTTCTATTGATTTTATTTAGGTGATCATGTTAGACTAAGGGCTATATGTTAAGTGTGTAGTATTAAAGTTTATACGTGGTTGTCCCTAACTTATTTATAGGAGTCTATAATGATTATATTGATGATGTTATGGTATTGAATAGTTTCACTAAATAAGGTTAATGGTCATTCCTAAGTGTCTAAAGAAAGATAGGCTATATGTGTTAAATGGAAGCATGTTGTGTCTCATTTAGGTAGACTTGTGTCCCTTACTTGATGCTTATATGAATGTGTGATGTCTTGAATGAGGAACCTAAAGGGTCTTAGTCTTGAATAAGTGAATATAGGTGAGACCTTGCATAATCATACGAAGGTCATTTGTGTTGAACCTTGAACCAAGTGGTAAGGTTATAAATCGTGAAGCAGTTAGCCGTAATGGTATCATTCATGTAATGAGTGATGGACTTAAGGTTGGTTGTCTGGAACATCATCATATCATATCTTAGGAATGTCGCGATGAGCTTCTTGTCTCCATAGTGAGATATGCCCTAGTGGACCTTGCTTTGGTAGGGTGAATGTAATTGGGTCATGAACTAGATATGGGACCCTTTTATATGAACCTTAATGTGAATTGATCTATGAGAACTAAGGCTAGCACCAAGTGAGTATGGGCAAGGGGGAGTATTTCTAGTTAAGAAAGAGACTAGAATGCTTAGTACGCCCTTCATATTCCTTAACCATGTACCTACATGGGGTGTCTATGTTTTACCGTTGGCAAGTAGAACACCTCATCAGAGTAGGATAGAACTCCGGATTCCATGCTTTTCTACCATGGTCTATGTTGGTTATTGCCTATTCTCATCATATGGGATACCCACTTGCATTAAAAAGTTCTATGAAGTCTAGGTGGTGGTATGGAACGCTACTTAGACATTGCACAATAGGCTTTGAAGATGTAAGTGAGAGTCCCTAGGTCTTCTTTAAGACCATTATGTGTATGTCCTTATGTGATGAATGTCTCTTAAATGAACTTAGTAATGTAATGACTTAATATAGGAAAGAATTTTAATTGTATAAGTTCCTTTCTAGAGTAATTAAGGGTTGTCTAGTTAAGGTGTGAAGGGGGCAAGGAAATGGTCACTTCATTTCTTACTTAGAGGAGTCTTAATAAAGATTATAGTTAGTGAATATGTTTGACTATGTGGACATGATCCTAACTTACGTAAGTCATGAGGACTATTTAGGTAATTTTGAAGAGGTCAGTCATGGGTGTTATCTTCTTGAGTTACTTGAGTAGACCTTTAGATAACCTTTGAAAGGAGAATGTCATGTTTGGTTTATACTATTGTATTAAGTAAGAATGATTCTATCCTAGGTAGTCTATAGGATCCCTTATGTGTGTGTGATAGGGATTGTATGGGTGGTCGCTCCACACTCACTCAAGTGAACCTTGGAATCACCTTTGGTAGGAGGATCTTATGTTTTGTATGTTGATTTATTTTAGGTGTGTATGTGTCTCATTATGAGTAATCTTAAGGATGGTTTAGGCACATCTAGAGAGGTTTTATGGACGGTCTCTCTTTTTGTGACTTAAGTGAAGAAGACGACATGCCAAAGGATGTTAAATGTGAAGCTAGGGAACTTCACTGTACAGTGAAGGGGGCTTCACTGTAATAGTGAAGTAGTCACTGTAATTTTTTAAATGGTGATAATTGCTTAAACGATTTTCTTATATATTTCTAATGTGATAAATGTTGCTCTTATGATTATATTATTATGTTTAAACCAAAATTCATGAAAAACATGTTATTAACTAAATGTCCCTTTTTCATGGTTTTTGCATGGCTTCCATACTTAGTACATCTAATGTGCTAACCCCTTCTTTACCTTTTTGACTAAAGTGTAGGGAATTGGATGTCTTGGTGTACAATGGATGACGGATAGGTTTCTAAGAGTTGAAGATGAAGTATTGGTGAGTCCTCATCGATTCGAGGACAATATCCACACGTTCGATTATGTCTAAATGCTTAAGTCTTAATGTTTATGTCTCGTATGGGATTAGTCCCAAGTCTTGTATACTCTTGTTTTGGATGTTTCAAGGTTTGTAAAGGTTTAATGTTTTTAATGAAAGTCTTCTGCTTATATATTGTTTATGAAAAGAATGTTTTTAATTCTTACACATTTTTAGTATGTTATTATGCGATGAACGATATGATAAGCTTATATGAGACCTCCGAGAGGTCAAATACGCCAATCGCAATCCAAGATTTCACCCTAACTTCTAGTGTGTACTTGTGGGATGTGACAAGTACTCCTCGTTAGTAGAGAATGAGTTAGTTAGTAGCAATCTCCCTATCCCTTAAAAGCTAAGTAGTATGACCTAACTCTAGGCAAGTGAGGATCCCTCATCCGATATGGGTTAATATCGGGATTCCATGCCGAGCTCTCACGGTCTTTGTCAGTTAAGCCAACCCCCCACAAAAGTAATGAAAATGATAAGTCGTATAATTAATGTGATACCTATGTGAATTGATTGAACTAAGCCTTCTAAAAGAACGTGCCACTTAGGGTAGGTGGTGGTATGGGACGCTATCTATCCTTTGCACTAAGTAGGACCTTTCGAAAGGGAAGACTTGGTGCCAAACCTTCTAAAAGAGTGTACTACTTAGGGTAGGTGGTGGTATGAGACGCTATCCTACTCATTGCACTAAGTAGGAATTCCGAAAGAGAAGTCTTTGGTGTTTTGTTGGGTGTTCTTCTAATTTTTTGTCTTTGAGTGGTGACATTTTCTCCCGAGGCGAGTAAGCCAAACGGAGTAGTCTTGAGGATCGCTTGGGTGTGCACTGAAGTAACTGTTTAGACGTTTCTTCATGCTTACCTTACAAAATCTTAAGATTATCCTTATCTAGGGAAACTCCTACGGAAATGGGTTCACTTCCCCATTTGCAATACTCTGGAAGTTCACAATTGTTGGAGTCTTTAGTTCAAAGTAAAGCTTTTAAACTTACTATAATGTCTTAAAATGATTTACTATAATGTTAGAGGAATAGTTCACTGTAAGTGCATCTTTTTGATTAATTTGTTGTAACTTGCTCAAATCCTTGGGAATCCATTAGGAGCGCTAGTGGGTGTGATAGTATGGGATGCTACTCTCACATTGCACTTAGTGTGACCTAAGAGTCCTATTGGAGGAGAGTACTTATGTGAAAGTTGTGTACTTGAGTAGTTCACTGTAATGTGTGATGGGTTTACTGTAAAGTGTGTCTTTAAGTTAAAATTATGGAAATTCTTCTTTAGATGTTAAATGATTCTTCTTATGTTGTTTGCTTCCAATTCATGAAGGTTTTATTAAATTGGCACGAAAGCTTATTTTTTCTAAAATGTCCCTTTTTACATGTTTTTCAATATGCCATACTTAGTACATTGTTTGTACTAACCCCATACCTTTTCTATAACTTATAAGTATAGGTTGGAAGCTTTAGAAGGTTGAAGTTGAAGCTTGGGAATTCTATCTCTCAAGATTTGATATGTCCTAATATATTCGAGGACATAGTTTATGTTTCTTAGTTTTATTATTAAGTCTTATTCTGTATTTTTCCTTTTATTGTAAAGGGTCGTGTCCCTAGGATTCTAAGTCATGTCTTTAAGTTGTCTTGTGACGATAAGATTTCCTAGTATTTATGCAGAACTTCTTTTATTTAACTATTTCGTGAAAATTTTAATTCCGCACTACTTTTCATGTCTTATGTATGAATACGAAGTTGAAGGGCTTGTATGAGACCCCAAAGGGTCAAGTACGGCGGGCAACGATCCGAGGGTTGTCCCTAGCTTCTAGGGGGTGCTTTTAGGTTGTGACAGACTTGGTATCATAGCATAAGGTTTTGGGAACTATTTTAGGGTCTAGACGTCTCACAAGCCACATCTAGTAGTATCTTGGTCATTGGTGTGAGTCGCGACACATCCATGGACAAGATGCTATAGGATGCTAGAAGTTTCACTTCCTTCTCTATTCTAATGTCCTGCCTTAGAGTTGAGTTTATAAGGTGTCTTTACTCAACCTCTTCTCTTTGTGTTTATGGGGCATGAATACGAAGAGATCGACCGCTAAAAGGGAGGAGGGAGGTGTAGCTAATGAGAGAATCCCTCCCAGTGTTGACCAAGTTCCTATTGAGGGCCTAGATGAAGAGGATGTGGAGGTTCCCCTTCAAGAACCTCAAGTGCCTCCGGAACCCCAAGGGCCTCAAGTGCCTCCTATGCCTCAAGCTCCTTTTGTTGAGGGGGATATGACTAATGCGGATTTGAGAGATGCCCTAATGAACTTGACCCAAGTCCTAACGGTTCAAGCTCAATTCGTCAACAATCACTTTGTTGCCCAAGCTAATTAAGGATATAGGCCCCTACTAAATGCTAGTACACCCGCTTCAAGGATTCGGGATGTAATGAGGATCAACCATCCAACTTTTCATGGCACTAAGGTGGATGAAGATCCACAAGGCTTCATAAAAGAGATTTTCAAAGTGGTATTCTATGGGTCTGACCCCTAGGGAGAAAGCGGAATTGGCCGCTTACCAACTTAAGGATGTGGTTCAAGTGTGGTATGAGCAATGGAGAGGTGAGAGACCCTTAGAGAGAGGTCCGGATGATTGGGAGGAATTCAAAGAGGCTTTCCTAGATAGGTTCCTTCCCCTAGAGTGGAGGGAGAACAAAATTGTTGAGTTCATGAATCTTCGTCAAGGGGGAATGAGTGTGCATGAGTACTCTATCAAATTTACCCAACTCTCCAAGTATGCCCGAACTATGGTAGCCAACCCTAGGGCTAAGATGAACAAATTTGTGATGGGAGTGTATAGCTTGGTGTAAAAAGAGTGTCGTACGGCAATGCTTCTTAATGACATGGATATCTCTAGGCTAATGGTTTATGCACAACAAATTGAGGATTCCAAAATTAGGGAGATATGGCAAGAGGGTGAAAGGCCCAGGTCGGATGATTCTAGTCACCAAAAGCCTAAGAAGAGGTTCTATCACCAAGATTCTTCCATGGGAAACAAGGATAGGGCTCCCAACCAACATTCTCTCAAGGTGGTGGTCATACTTTTGAAAGGGCTAGGTGTCCTACTTGTGGGAAGCAACATTCGGGTAAGTGTCTTGCCGGAACGGATGGTTGTTTTAGATGTGGTAGCAAAGGACACAAGATGAGGGACTGCCCTAGCCTCAAAGCAAGGGGAAAATATGGCAATCAAGCTTCCCTAGATCCTAATGCTCCTATGAAGAACCCATCCTATGGGATGGGAGCTAGGAAGGATAACTAATCCAGATTTGATGATCTTGGTAAGTCTTAACCCTTTATGATTGTTGTTTTTATGTTATTAAATGAGTTTATGTGGTTTTATAGTTCATATGTCATCTTGATGAATTGCTCAAGGAATGGATTTTTGAAAAATTTGGCATGCTTAAAGTGACTACAGTGATGCTCACTGTAAAATTTTTGGTTTTGAGAAAATTTGTTTTTTCTTGAATTGAAGTTTAAATGTGTGCAAAAGTGTTTTATATGATCATGTTTAATGTTGGAGAAGGTTGTTCCTCCATAAAAGAAGGTTAAGAATTAGTTTTGAAATTTGTGAAGTTTGGCAAAAGGTTGCCTATGTTGCTAAGTGTTTGAAAATGTGAAATAATGCTCCTTGTTAGTTGATGCTTTGATAGTTGATGTTTTGATCATGATTGCAATGTGTTATGTGAGTCTAAGTGAGTCCTTGATGGTCCTAGAGTTTAAGTGTCATTCGAGGACGAATGTATCCCTAGTGGGGGAGAATGTAACGCCTAAAATGAACTAAAGTGAACTAGAGCTTAGTGGTTGTTTCTTGAGTTAATTTTATGTTAAAATGAGTTAGTTTAGTGATCTTAAGCAGTGTGTCAATTTTGGTTATGTTTGGAGTTAAATCGATTAAGAACGTCCATGATGTTCGGAAGGTGTGCCTTAGAAAGTACTTGTGTGTCTTGAGGTGTTTAAGTGATTTTTACCTGTTCGTTTTGCTTGAAACTTGTGTGAGATGTTCCTAAGACCTATATGACCATGTTTAAGGGTTTAACGTTTGGGCACGACACCAACTAGGACCCTCAAGGGGCCCTAGATGAAGGTCCCAAGACTTAGCATAAAACTGCCAAGAACACTACTCCATCGACGCCCCGTCGACTGGGGGGTGTAGTCCCATATTTAGTGGGAAGTCTATGCCCCCATGATTCAGTTGTAACAACCCTAAAAATGGATATGCTAAGTAATGCTTAATGTGTCTAGAATGCCTACGATTAGACCAGGTTCACATGGATTTATACGCATGGAAACAGATCTCTGAACCTCTACAACAGCCAAGCCAACTAACTTGGTGAGTTATTTGAGCTAGAAAAGGTTGGGTCCTGCCATGTAGGACACCCGAATATGAAGATTTACCCGGATGAGTCTTTTCCGGACTTAAAAAGGGGAAATCTTAAGTTTGAGAGTCTAGGGGTAAAATGGCCTTTTCCAGGCTAAGGGTAGTATCGTAATTACCCTAAATATGTATTTAATTATTTAATTAATAAGGTGGAGGAGCATTTTGTGTAGAGAGGGCCGAAATTACCCTTTTAGCAAAATCTTGCTCCACCCGGGTTCGAATCTAGGTGGGAGCAATGATTTAATTTGTTTTATTTAAATTGGTAAATTAGTTTAATTAATTAATATTTAATAGCTGATTTAAGAAAAAGTAAAATCAGTTTTTTATTATTAATTATTATTTATTAATTAAGATATCTTATTTTGACTAAGTCTCAACTAGAATCCTAATACTAAGGAACCTCTCTCTTTATCACGTTTCATCCACTCTCACGATCTGCCTCTCTCTCTATTTCTTTCACGTTCTCTCTTCCTAACCAAAACACAAGAACAGAAAAGCTACAAAAGTTCTTCACACTTGAAGAACTTACACGAAAAATATAAACAAACAAGCTAACCAAAAACGTGAAGCGAAAAGTAAGGTTTCCGTCGAGTTGTGTTGAAGTTGCGGGATTTGCACGTGAGTTTGGAGAAGGTTTTGGGCAGAAAGTTTGAGTGTTGAACCACACCAAAGTCAGGTATGGGTTTCTCTCCTGGACTCCTTTCTCCAAGAGAATTTTCTTTCCCATGAATTCAACGAATCTTGAAACTAGGGTTGTTCCCGTTCTTGTCGAACTCGTTGTCCCTAGTATACCTTTGATCTCAATGTGAAATAGGTTAGAGATCATGTTGTTGGTATGTTTGCTGGTAGTTTAAGTATGAAGTGTGATTTTCGTGATAATGTGTTCATGATTATGTGTTTGGAATTGTAAGCATGTTAAGTTATGTCAATCGAAAGTATGTGAAAAATGATATGTTTTTATGGTTGAATTTTATGTGCGAATGTTTGTGTAAATCATGAGGTGTAAAAGTGATGTAATGATGCTGGATGTAATGGTAATTCTTGGCTGAATATAATCATAAAATGGTTACACTTAAAGATTCACCAAATGATCTACGAAATGCCTTAAGAATTAACGTATGAATGATGATAAAAAGAAGCTGAAAATAGTGAACAAATTTCCAGCATTTGGTAGGTTGGGTTCGGCCAAACAAAGTGGTACAAAATGCAATGAAAAATGAATGTAAAATAAGTGAAATCACTAAGGATTGAACCCAAGACATCATTACATGAAAGCTACAAAGAAAAATCAACAAAAGATTAAGACAAAAATGGATTGGAAGAGACTAAATTTCCTGCCTGCTGGAAATTGTATTCTCGGCCAACTTTAGAAAAAAAATGAACTTCGTTTAAAAAAATTTTAAAATGTGAGGTCATTGGGCATTGAACCCATGACCTCACTAAATGAAAATTTCATAAAAATTTCGTGAGAAAAATGCAAGGAAAAATAGATGTGGTGAGTGGGGATTGAACCCATAACCTCTTAAATGGATGAGAGAGTTAGGAGAAAAATAAAGGAAAAAATAAATGTGGAGAGTGGGGATTGAACCCACAACCTCTTGGATAGGTGAGAAAGTTAAGAGATAAATTAAAAGAAAAATAATGAGCTTGTGGGGGATTGAACCCACAACCTCCTTGATTTAAACAAAAAAGGAGAGGAGAAAAAGAAAAAAAATTATGGGGTTGATGGGGATCGAACTAGGGTCTCCCAAATCTGAAAAATGTAATTATCAAGTTTAAATTAAGATTACGTGTTGTCCAAGGAATTCGAAATCGGGTTCCCTTGCCAATTCCGTATTGACACATAAGTCATACGTAAGTAAATATTTAATGAATGCTGCCTCTAAAGATCGAAATCAATATCTTGGCGTATCTATAAGATGCATAAGTCTTGTACCACATAATCTTGGGTAAACATGAATCACTTAGACAAACTATGAATGAAGCCTCATGGAATGTATGTGTGGACTCATAAGTCTAGCATACGTTTAAAAGTAAGTGATCCTAAGATGTATGTGATAAAATGATGTAACCCTAGAAGGGTTAAGTAAGAGTGTGAAACACGCTTAATGGCCAAGTGCATTGGCATATGATGAAATAAAAATTCATGTGAAGGGGTGAGTAATTATGAAAAGCAAATGTGTTAAAGTTAATGAATGAGGTAACAATATGATAAGAGGCTAATGTGAAAGATGAGAACAATTTCAAATGAGCCTAAGTAAATGTTACCAAAACGTACTCACCTATGAGAGTGTAAAGCTAATGAAGAGACCAGTCTCTATGAACACTCTAATGAAAGTATTGAAGTTAATGCATACTTAGTACTAATGATGAGATGAGAAATCATCTAATGAGCTATGATGTCCTCATGCTAGAAGCCGGCTTCCATGATGTATGAGTTGAATGTAATGGAACTTTATATTGAGCACCGATAGGCTAGCTATGAGCGGTGATGCCTTCCTTCGGGAAGGGCGTAGGTTCACGTAACTCTCATGAGATGAGACTGTCCGGCATGCAGGGTATGTGTCTCCTTACATCTCCTAGTCTTTGAACCTATACTGCCAATATAGGGATCTACCAGGGTTCATGTCACAACCCGAAACCATACCCTAGAAGATAGGATACAATCTTGGATTGTAACCGGCGTCGTCGACCTCTCGGAGATCTAAGAAAAGCCTCTTTTATCATTCATTGCATTGGCATTGTAAATTTAGCAAAAAATTTAAAACTTTTCATAGCATATCATATGCTAGAAACATCACATCATATATATATAAAACATAAGTCATAATACATATTTAGACTCTAAGTCTCTTTGCCATCTTAGACTCAATAAATTTAGAGTACATTAAGGATAAGGCCCTTAAGACATAATACAAAGCTATACATTACTAAATAGACTTTACAATAAGTACACATTAGGACATCCTTGAACTTAAGGATTCCTTTCCTTGAGCTTGGGAAATCACCTCTCAAGCTCCTCAATCATAGACATCCTTTAAGCATTCCATAACCTACACTTTGTGTAAAAAGTTGAGAAGAATAGAATTAGTACAAGAATGCACTAAGTATGAAAACCATGCAAAAACATGCATTTAAAAGGGACATTTCCTTTGAAATCATACTTCATGTCATTTTGAGTAAATCATCATAAAACCTTTATCAATAACATTTATATCATTCACATACTTCATAGAAACACAATCAAAGACCAAACATCATAGAAAAGCACATATATAATTTAATCCCCATTTGAGGTCACTTTACAGTGAACTCACTCTTCTTAACATTAACTCTTTTTTTAATTCATTAGCCTCCTAAATACTCCTTTAGGAATACTTGGTGCAATGCATCATCGTAGGAACACAGGAGAAAACCATACATAGCATCTACACAAGACAACACATGCCATCATAGAAGTATAGTACAATATAAACATAGTCAAACCAAGACTACAATATCATACATAAAGAACACATACATAATCATAAGCATTAGGGAACCTTCCTAAGACTTCCTAAGGAGTCACTTGTGCAATGTCTAGATGGGTTCATTACTTCCACCTATCCTAAGTAACTTACCTTAAGTCCTCCTAGTTAGGATCATATTTAATTACTTCCATTGTCCATTTTACCTTTAGGGAACTATAACCTCAACCGACATAGACCATGTGATGCTAAACATGGAATCCGGTGTCATCAAGCCTTACACCGATGGAAGGTGGTCTACCGGCCAAAGTAGAACCAATATAAACATAACTATCGAGGTAGAATCCTCTAGCTAGTATCCTATGGTGGCAACATAGTTCAAGAACGAAGAGGTAGATGTCCCTATTCATACCATTTGGTAAACTGGGACGCTCCTCATGGGAATCCCTTAGATGACACATCCCAAAAACAAGGGAGTTAACATCACATGGGCAACTTTAGGATGAATCTTTCCTTCTATCATCACCTCCCGTTGTCAAGTTCGCTCGGTGCTAAGTTAAGTTCCCTTTATTGAAAAGCGTTCATTACGTTTATTTGTAAAACATAAGCTTAGGAATAATCATTCCACATATGCTTATAGCATATTCAACATCTATCTAGTCTTATAGCATTCTTGGGCACCCCTAGCAAGGTCCCTCTCATTTACTAGATCATCATTCATGTGTGTGAGTGTATACATAGATGTGAACAAACCTTTCACATAACACATTAAGTCACACATGTTCATACTTATATATTTATACCTCATCACATCATATACATCATATTCATAATATGTTCATATAATCATCCTTCATATACATAAGAACCAAACCTAGGAACTATCCTACCAAGATACACATGTGCAATGTATAGAAAAGGTTCCATACCCTTGTCCATACTAGTACACCTATCAAGTAATCCTAGTAATGGAATACAAATCATACTTTCATAAACATCACCTTAACATACATAGTACTAGACACTAATGAATATGAGAACTACCTCTCATATAGACACAATGACTTATACTACTTGTAACATGCATGTAAGTGAGAGTGTGTGTACGTGACCAAATGATCACATAATGGCTATCAATAACTTCTTGAGTCACCCACCCTATTATACCACATTACACTTCCAAACACATAGCACACAACACATAATAGCATAGGAGACAAAACAATATATACCTTATAATCAAGACTCCTAACTTTAGTTATTTACACTTTCATATAAGGGTACATAGGTAAGGGGTTATTAACCATCTTAACACATCCCTGGCAGCACCTATACTTTACCCTAACATGGTTATACACATGCTCATACAATAGCCACACAACATAATTCACAACTAGAATAGAAAAATAGGCTTAAGCTTCTCATAGTATCATCCTAAGCACATGTTCATAAGTTCATCAATTTGACTTCAAGGCCAATGTCAACACATATAAAATGACAATAAAGTAAACACCTCCACCATAAGTGGACCATACCACACAATGCCATACAAGGCTTCATAAACATTACTATAAAGAAATAGAGAAGTAGAAGAGTAAAGGAAATAAACATTCTTACCAATTTCTCACCCTTTGATCATCATTGACCAATACACCTTATTCATCAATAAAACACATATATGTCAATAGCTAAATATACTTTAAACATATAAGAAACTATGTATAAGTCGCTACAAGATTATACCATCACATAATACAACATATCAACATACTAGGAAAGTAGGATAACATTGATCATTAGCTAACTTCCCTTACATTGATTTTAGATCATAGTTCATACATGTATAAGTCTAAGTCAGTAGCTAGACCTGCATTTAACCATATTGAAATCATGATCATATACCTTCAAGATTAGAGTTACAACATAGGCATTTAGGCTTATCGATTTGCTAGAGTATAGAAGACTTTACCAATACTATGAACTATCTAAGGGTTTGATCATCATTCATAATTCATCAATAATATACTCATTGGGCAGTAGCTAATTAGATAGGAAATCAAGACTAAATCATGCTTCATCTAATCACAATTCGAGATACATTACAACTTAGCTTCTTGACTTCATAGCCTAAAGGAATCTAGATCAATTCATGCAAGCCTTTCTTAATTTGATCATCAAGGACTTATACCTACAAAATTCATCCATTATATCACCCTATAACAGTAGCTAAACCAGTTCATACATAATCATGAGTCTACACAACCGATCTCACAATCGACTTCAAGAAAACATGTAGAAACATAGGCTATTCATGCTCAAAACTTCATATATTATGGACTGATCATCATCAATTAACCATCAATTAACGTAATTAACAATAAACACAAGCAATTCAACGTAAGAGAATCACCAATTAATCAAGAACAAGCCATAATCACAAAGCCCATGCAAAAGCTAAACCAGTTTTGGAAGGAACACGGGTTCATCATGCAATTGGAGTAAAATCACGTTCAAATCACTGTATTAACTTCAAGTCATCATGATTTAATCATTAAAAATGTTTTGAGAAAGAACCCATGGCTATATTGGAAGATTGGAAACTTGATCATAAGATTTCTTTGAAAAACATTGAGAAGAACTTTCCAAGTGAAAGGTTACTTGAAAATGAAGGATTTCCATACCTTTTATTAGTTGAAAACCTCTTAAACTTGATGATTCACCCATGGGAAACCCATCTTGAATCTGTTCTTGAGCTTCACCAACAATGGTGGTTTTCTAGAGAGAACATTTTTGGAGGAAAAGGCTTAAAACATGTGAGAGGATTTATGAATGGGTTGATCACGTTTTGGATGGCTTATATACACCCAAAATTAACTAAATAAACCTATTATAGTAAGGTTAGTACGTGGGGTGAATTTCCCATTCACCCCTTTAATTAACAAAACGCAGGCTGCCAACTTCAGGCCACTCACGACGAGGGTCTCGACGGGGCGTCATGGCCATGACGGCCGTAGCCTTAGACTTGGCCAATATTTTGGCTTAAGACCTGCCCAAGGCAAGTCACCTTCGACGGTACCTGCTCTACGGGCCGTTGGGGGACCAACGATCCGTCGTTGGGTCCGACAAGGGACACTGCCCAGGCATTGTTTTAGGAATCCTTGGGTCCTTCTTTTGGGGCCTCTTGTGACCTTTAGAAGTCATACCCGGATGTTTCCAACGCGATTACAAACCTTAACATGTTATAGACCTTCCACATAAATTTCATCCAAAACAAACACCTACAAGATGTCCAAACAGCCTTGACCCCTACATGACATACGATGAACGTCTTAGGGGCTACATTTCGAACGCCTTGGACGTTCTAGGGTGTTTGACCTCCAAACTTCACAAAACATAATATATCAACATTAAACATCATTTTAAACCATTTCAAGACTTATTAGACTCAGTTCATACAATTTAGGCATGCATACACACATGAGGCACATAAGCGACTATTCGTCGAACGTCTTGGACGTCCCTTGACGTTCGACTTCCAAATCACTTCAAACTTTGCACACTGACACTATATCATATAAGAAGGAATTTTAGGACCTTATAGAATTAATACGAACATGTTAGGCTCTAGACACCTTATCTTATTTTCAGGGCTTACAGTTCAGTTCCCTATATACGCTAGCATGTTTTCGTTCACTTTGGCCGGTTATTCTACCTCTTTTTGGTGTGGGGATTACACACTGGATTTCATGATGCTCACATGATCTATGTCAGTTAAGGTTAAATTTCCCAAAGAAAGAATGAGGCCAGCCTCAAATGATGCACATAATGAAATTAACGATACCAAAGGTGTTAGGATAGGATAATCAGGAGGTGACCTAGACTCAAGTAATGACAATAGGTTATTCTTGGTCATTGCACAGCAAACCCGATGAGAGTCTTAAACTACATCCTAGGTATGACTAGTGATTTCACTAGTATATGAATAAATGAAAATGAAGTACGTATGAATGAATGAAGCAGACTCTGTGTTTGCTAAAGAAGGCTCCCTAGTTGAGGTCCCATATGTTGAGCCCTCATTTTGGTAAGCCCTAATGTCAAGTCCATGATTCGAAGGTCTCATGGTATATGAAAGAATGATATGAAATACGTGATATGATATGTGCAATATGTTATGTGCAGCTTGCAAAATCATACGTATGATGATGCATGTTACTCTCATTGCATGACTTTCCTAATCCAAATTTGGCAAGTCCACTGACTTTCCTAATCCAAATTTGGCATGTCCACTGACTTTTCTAATCTAAATTTGGCAAGTCCACTGACTTGACTTTCCATAAATCATGTTGTTAGGAAAGAGCTATTCTTACTCATGCATGTCCTTGGTGTGTGCTTGCATATACCCATACTTAGTACAAGAGTGTACTAATCCCATACAATATCTACTTTTAGGTACAGGCACAGGTGGACGTTAGAGCTTACAGGTCGACGCTGAAGCTATCTGGACGTGGAGCATTCATCCGGACTTAGTAGGCCCTCATGCTATAGAGGACGCTTGCCCATTATATTCTAGCTTAGATATAGGTTTTGAGTTAGTGGAGTGTGTTCCACTAGTGTTTCTTTCTCATCTTATTTCAGACATTGTATTGGTGCCATTTTGGCAAGTATACACTTAATGCAGTATTAAACTATTTCTTTCATTTGATGATCTTAATATTAGATGGTTCATTGTGAACATTTATGAGTTTAAGTAGAATGTCTTAAATGAACGTTAAGTAACAAAAAGTTCAAATTTTCTGTTAAAATTAACCTAGATGAAGTAACGATGACGTATGTAGGCTTGTCTGCGACCTCTGAGAGGTCAACGACGTCGGTCTCGTCTGGGTCAAGATTCCGGTCGTGACAAATTTGGTATCAGAGGACTAGGTTAAATTCCAAGGATAATAAGTTCACATCAACCACATTGAGTAGTTTCTAAGTCATGGTAGTGAATTGCACCACTATCCTGAATTAGAGACTGCATGATGCGTAGGAAAATTTCCGTTCTTCTGATCTTATTGTGCTTTTTCCTAATGTCTGATTTCTTGGTGTTATGAGCGTATCTAACATGAATTCTTATTTCTTTTCAGAAAATGAACACTAGAAGGAACGTTGGTCAGGGGAGAGGAGGAGCAGCTGCTGGGGGTAATCAAGTTCCACCCCAGGCTCTAGCTGAAGGAGTTGCCATGCCAGTTAACCCAGCTGGGTTGACTGATACGAAGGTGTGGACCGCTCTGGCTCAGATGGCTCAAGCCATCACTATGCAGGCCCAGGCTATGATGGCCCAGGACACCAGACAGGATGTTCAGCGGGAGAACCCATCCGTACATAGCATGGCAAACAGACTACGGGATTTTACGAGGATGAATCCTCCTATTTTCACAGGGTCCAAGACTTCAGAGGATCCCCAGGAGTTCATGGATGAGGTACACAAGATTTTGGTGGCCATGGGGGACACATATACTGAGAAGGCTGAGTTGTCTTCCTATCAGCTCAAGGATGTTGCACAGACTTGGTGCAAGATGTGGCAGGATAGCCGAGCTTTGGGCGGAGTTCCAGTCTCTTGGGAGATGTTTAAGACAGACTTCCTAGAGAGATTCTTCCCGAGGGAGATGAGGGAGGCAAAGGTTGAGGAGCTTATCAACCTTAAATAGGGATCAATGACAGTCTGGGAGTATTCCCTAAAGTTTGTGAAATTATCCAGGTATGTCACTTCTCGTGTGTCTAACAACAGAGACGAGATGAGTAGATTCTTGATAGGGATTGCTGAGGATCTCGAGGAGGAGTGTAGGGCAGTTATGCTGCATGACATCATGGACCTTTCCAGGCTTATGGTCCATTTACAGCAAGTGGAGGAAAGCAGGAAGAGGAAGCACACTAGGGCAGGGAACAGGTCAAGGCAAGCTAAGGAGAATTTTTCAAGGAAGAGTAGTACTGAAATTAGGGATAAGCCCAGGTTTAAGAAGGGACTCTCCCACCAAGGGGATTCAAGTTCATCCAAGGGTCGCTATGATAGGTATTCCGAGTCCAGAGTTAAGAGAAACAATGAAGTAGATACACCTCAGGAGAGGCCACCTTGCAGGAAGTGTGGCAAACTGCATGGAGAAGAGTGTATGATGGGCTCTAACGCTTGTTACAGTTGTGGCAAACCGGGTTACATGGTGAAGGATTGTCCGAATAGGAGAAGTCAAGAACAAGGGAAGGAGAGAGTTCAGACTAATGGTCAAAGTGAAGAGGCTCCAAGGAGGCAATAATTCTTCGCACTCAAGTCTAGGGGTGCAGGGTAAGGCACTTCTGGTAAAGTCTCAGGTGCGTAGCCTTAATTAGTCTTTCATGTATTTGACTGTGTATGGTGTTTATGCACTAGTATGAGGTTAATATGTTTGAGTAATCATGTTGGTTGCTGATTTGTATGACTTATATGTTTACTTATGTTGTATGCTTTGATGATACTAGTTTAGGAAAGAGTTCCTTAGTCTATTAATGTGAAGCTACTAGTAGGTTTCAAGGATATGCACCATCATGTTAATATGTGAATCAGATATTCACCAATGAGGAGTATTGAATTACCTATGTATGCATACGTTCTATAGATGACTTACTTATTGTTAGTAAAGAGTAGTGTCATTCGGGGACGAATGTTCCTAAGGGGGGGATAATGTAACAACCCTAAAAATGGATATGCTAATTAATGCTTAATGTGTCTAGAATGTCTACGATTAGACCGGGTTCACACGGATTGATACGCGTAGAACAAGACCTTTAAACCTCTGCAACAGCCAAGTCAACTAACTTGGTGAGTTATTTGAGATAGGAAAGGTTGGGTCCAGCCATGTAAGGCACCCGAATATGAAGATTTACCCGAATGAGTCTTTACCAGACTTAAAAAGGGAAAATCTTAAGTTTGGAGGGTCTAGGGATAAAATGGTCTTTTTCCAGGCTAAGGGTAGTATCATAATTACCCTAAATATGTAATTCATTATTTAATTAATAAGGTGGAAGATCATTTTGGGTAGAGAGGGCCGAAATTGCCCTTTTAGCAAAATCTTGCTCCACCCGGGTTTGAACCTAGGTTGGAGGAATGATTTAATTTGTTTTATTTAAATTGGTAAATTAATTTAATTAATTAATATTTAATAGCTGATTTAAGAAAAAGTAAAATCAGATTTTTATTATTAATTATTATTTATTAATTAAGATATCTTATTTTGACTAAGTCTCAACTAGAATCCTAATACTAAGGAACCTCTCTCTTTTTCACATTTCATCCACTCTCACGATCTGCCTCTCTCTCTATTTCTTTCACGTTCTCTCTTCCTAACCAAAACACAAGAACAGAAAAGCTACAAAAGTTCTTCACAGTTTAAGAACTTACACGAAATATATAAACAAACAAGCTAACCAAAAACGTGAAGCAAAAAATAAGGTGTCCGTCGAGTTGTGTTGAAGTTGCGGGATTTGGACGTGAGTTTGGAGAACGTTTTGGGCAGCAAGTTTGAGTGTTGAACAACACTAAAGTCAGGTACTTTCTCTCCTGTACTCCTTTCTCCAAGAGAATTTTCTTTCCTATGAACTCAACGAATCTTGAAACTAGGGTTGTTCCCGTTCTTGTCGAACTCCTTGTCCCTAGTATCCCTTTGATCTCAAGGTGAAATAGGTTATAGATCATGTTGTTGGTATGTTTACTGGTAGTTTAATTATGAAGTGTGATTTTCGTGATAATGTGTTCATGATTATGTGTTTGGAATTGTAAGCATGTTAAGTTATGTCAACCGAAAGTATGTGAAAAATGAGATGTTTTTATGGTTGAATTTTATGTGCGAATGTTTTTGTAAATCATGAGGTGTAAAAGTGGTGTAATGTTGCTGGATGTAATGGTAATTCTTGGCTGAATATAATCATAAAAAGATTACACTTAAAGATGCACCAAATGATCTACGAAATGCCTTAAGAATTAACGTATGAATGATGATAAAAAGAAGCTGAAAATAGTGAACAAATTTCTAGCATTTGGTAGGTTGGGTTCGGCCAAACAAAGTGGTACAAAATGCAATGAAAAATGAATGTAAAATAAGTGAAATCACTAAGGATTGAACCCAAGACATCATTACATGAAAGCTACAAAAAAATATCAACAAAAGATTAAGATAAAAATGGATTGGAAGAGGCTAAATTTCCAGCCTGCTGGAAATTGTAGTCTCGGCCAACTTTAACAAAAAATGAACTTCGTTTAAAAAAGATTTAAAATGTGAGGTCATTGGGGATTGAACCCATGACCTCACTAAATGAAAATTTCATAAAAATTTCGTGAGAAAAATGAAAGGAAAAATAGATGTGGTGAGTGGGGATTGAACCCACAACCTCTTGAATGGATGAGAGAGTTAGGAGAAAAATAAAGGAGAAAATAAATGTGGAGAGTGGGGATTGAACTCACAACCTCTTGGATAGGTTAGAAAGTTAAGAGATAAATTAAAAGAAAAATAATGAGCTTGTGGGGGATTGAACCCACAACCTCCTTGACTTAAACGAAAAAGGAGAGGAGAAAAAGAAAGAAAATATTATGGGGTTGATGGGGATCGAACTAGGGTCTCCCAAATCTGAAAAATGTAATTATCAAGTTTAAATTAAGATTAAGTATTGTCCAAGGGATTCGAAATCGGGTTCCCTTGCCCAATTCCGTATTGACACGTAAGTCATACGTAAGTAAATATTTAATGAATGCTGCCTCTAAAGATCGAAATCAATATCTTTGCATATCTACAAGATGCATAAGTCTTGTACCACATAATCTTGGGTAAACATGAATCACTTAGACAAACTATGAATGTAGCCTCATGGCTTGTATGTGTGGACTCATAAGTCTAGCATACGTTTAAAAGTAAGTGAGCCTAAGATGTATGTGATAAAATGATGTAACCCTAGAAGGGTTAAGTAAGAGTGTGAAACACGCTAAATGGCCAAGTGCATTGGCATATGATGAAATGAACATTCACGTGAAGGGGTGAGTAATTATGAAAAGCAAATGTGTTAAAGTTAATGAATGAGGTAACAATATGATAAGAGGCTAATGTGAAAGATGAGAGCAATTGCAAATGAGCCTAAGTAAATGTTACCAAAACGTAATCACCTATGAGAGTGTATAGCTAATGAAGAGACCAGTCTTTATGAACACTCTAATGAAAGTATTGAAGTTAATGCATACTTAATACTAATGATGAGATGAGAAATCATCTAATGAGCTATGATGTCCTTATGCTAGAAGCCAGCTTCCATGATGTATAACTTGAATGTAATGGAACTTTATACTGAGCACCGATAGGCTATCTATGAGCGGTGATGCCTTCCTTCAGGAAGGGCGGAGGTTCATGTAACTCTCATGAGATGAGACTGTCCGGCATGCCGGGTATGAGTCTCCTTATATCTCCTAGTCTTTGAACCTATACTGCCAATATAAGGATCTAGCAGGAATCAATTCCCTATATACGCTAGCATATTTTTGTTCACTTTGGCCGGTGATTCTACCTCTTTTCGGTGTGGGTATTACACACTAGATTTCATGATGCTCACATGATCTATGTCAGTTAAGGTTAAAGTTCCCAAAGAAAGAATGAGGCCAGCCTCAAATGATGCACATAATGAAATGGTAGGCCCTTATGCTTTCGAGGCACAGGTGGACATTAGAGCTTATAGGTCGACGATGAAGCTATCCGGACTTGGAGCATTCATCCGGACTTGGTAGGCCCTTATGCTTTCGAGGACGCTTGCCCATTATATTCAAGCTTAGATATAGGTTTTGAGTTAGTGGAGTGTGTTCCACCAGCGTTTCTTTCTCATCTTATTTCAGACATTGTCTTGGTGCCATTTTGGCAAGTATACATTTAATGCAGTATTGAACTATTTCTTTCATTTGATGATCTTAATATTAGATGGTTGATTGAATGTTTATGAGTTTAAGTAGAATGTCTTATATGAACGTTAAGTAACAAAAAGTTCAAATTTTCCGCTAAAATTAACCTAGATGAAGTAACGATGACGTATGTAGGCTTGTCTGCGACCTCTGAGAGGTCAATGATGCCGGTCTCATCTGGGGTCTAGATTCTGGTCGTAACATCAGTCTCTGAAGCCATCGACGCCCAGAAGGATGGGCCGTCGACCCATCGATGCTCAGTAGCTTGGGTCGTCCATTGGCTCCTTCAAAAGATGCTGAAGCTTGCTGCCAACTTGGGATGTTTTGTGTAAATTCACCCCAAGTCTTTTATTACCCTAGGTCAATATTTTTAGTGTTTTTAAGTTATATTAAGTTAGTTTTAAGCCCTAGACCTAGACAAGACCCTCACTTCTGAATCCAAACTCTCTCTCTCTAAAAACAAACTCTCTCAAGTCTCCATTGAAGCTAGAGGTCAAGAAGGCTAGGAGGGGCTGGTTTGGACGTGGTTCATCACCAAAATCTTTGGGTTTGATTGCATTTGAGGTATGGTATCCATTCTTGAATACTATTTCATTGAAGGAGCCATTTCCAATGAATTTCCAAAAAGGGTTTTCAACCCTAGTTTCTATTATCTTCAACCCAAATATGGGTTTTGCATGAAGATGTTTCTAATGTCTAATTAATGATGTTTCTAATTTACTTGGTGATTCTAATGCTAAAACCTTAATGAAATCATGTTAAAGTTTCCTTTCAAATGGTGGTTTAAGAAATGGGTCAAATGAGCATGTTTATGTATAGAATGAACTTTGGTTTTCTTCTTTTGTAATGTTGGTTTAGATACTTCCCTAAGGGCCTTATTATGATGAATTATTGATAAAAATACTTATAGGTTGTTATGGCTTGTTAACTTGAAGAGGTGCTTATATTGTATTGTTCTTATTTTAAATTGATCTTGAGTGGTATGGTCCATCTTCTTGGTGGCGGTGTTTATTTGATGAATTTGTTAGGTTTAGTATGTTTTGAGAATATGATCTTGAAGGTCTAAATTGTGAAATGAAGATATATTAGAAATGGGTATTGTAATGTGTTTTGTGAAGCTTGAAATGTATGTTTGACCTAGATTAGGTCTAAATGAAGAATGTGACTATGTGAAGTATGTAAAGTGTGTGAATTGATGAATGAAGGTCTAAAGCATGTTTAGAAGTAATGTATATGAAGTGAGGCTTATTATGCAAGGTGTGCTCACATGTACGCACACACACTTTAAGTGAATAAATGAAACTAGATTTAGTAAGAAGGGGAGTCTTGGGGTGGACACTTTTCGTGAGTTGAGATGAAGTGTCTAGTAACAATCTCACTATTCCTAATGAGCTTTCCAAGATAGGTCGGAGGATGAATGCACTTCTTGAGTTGAGATGTGGTATTCGCTAGTTATCCTTAACCTATAGTGAATAATGTGAGAATCCGTGGGGAGTTATGCCTAGCACCGAGAGGATAGGAAGAAGAGGTGGAATACACTTCGTGAGTTGAGATGTTGTATTTTATTGTACCTCTTGAGATGAGTAATCCTCGTTAGTAGAGAATGAGTTACTTAGTAGCAATCTCCCTATCCCTTAAGTATGTGCCCGCATAGGTGTAGCTATTGAGAAAGCCATGTAAAAGCTAAGAAGTATGACCTTACTCTAGGCTAGTGAGGATCCCTCATTTGATAGGGGTTAATATTGGGATTCCATGCCTAGCTCTCATGGTCTTTGTCGGTTAAGCTAACCCCCCACAAAAGTAATGAAAATGATAAGTCATCTAATTAATGTGATACATATGTGAATTGATTGAACTAAGACTTCTAAAAGAATGTGCTACTTAGGGTAGGTGGTGGTTTGGGACGCTATCTATCCTTTGCACTAAGTAGGACCTTCCAAAAGGGAAGACTTTGTGCCAAACCTTATAAAAGAGTGTACTACTTAGGGTAGGTGGTGGTATGGGACGCTATCCTACTCATTGCACTAAGTAGGTATTCCGAAAGGGAAGTGTTTGGTGTTTTGTTGGGTGTTCTTCTAATGTGTTGTGTTTGGGTGGTGACTTATTCTCCCGAGGCGAGTAAGTCGAACGGGATAGTCTTGTGAATCGCTTGGGTGTGCATTGAAGGAAGTGTTTAGACGTTTTCTTCATGTCTTACCTTAGAGAATCTTAAGATTATCCTTAGGTAGGGAAACTCCTACTGAAATGGGTTCACTTCCCCAATTGCAATACTTGAAAGTTCACCATTGTTGGAGTCTTTAGTTCAAAGTAAAGCTTTTAAACTTACTATAACGTCTTAAAATGGTTTAATGTAATGTTAGAGGAATAGTTCACTGTAAGTGCATCTTTTTGATTAATTTTTTGTAACATGCTCAAATCCTTGGGAATCCATTAGGAGCGCAAGTGGGAGTTGTAGTATGGGATGCTACTCTCACGTTGCACTTAGTGTAACCTAAGATTCCTATTGGAGGAGAGTACTTATGTGAAAGTCGTATACTTGAGTAGTTCACTGTAACGTGTGATGGGTTTACTGTAAAGTGTGTCTTTATGTCAAAATTATGGTAATTCTTCTTATGATGTTAAATGATGCTTCTTATGTTATTTGCTTCTAAATTCATGAAGGTTTTATTAACTTGGCACGAAAGCTTATTTTTGCTAAAATGTCCATTTTTACATGTTTATGCATATGCCATACTTAGTACATTATTTGTACTTACCCCATACCTATTCTATACCTTATAAGTATAGGTTGGAAGCTTTGGAAGGTTGAAGTTGAAGGTTGGGAATTCTATCTCTCAAGATTTGGTATGTCCTCATATATTCGAGGACATAGTTTATGTTTCTTAGTTTTATTATTAAGACTTATTTTGTATTTTTCCTTTTATTGTAAAGGGTTGTGTCCCTAAGATTCTAAGTCGTGTCTTTAAGTTGGCTTGTGACGATGAGATTTCCTAGTATTTATGAAAGACTTCTTTTATTTAATTATTTTGTGAATTTTTTTAGTTCCGCACTACTTTTCATGTCTTATGTATGAATGCGAAGTTGAAGGGCTTGTATGAGACCCCAAAGGATCAAGTACGCCTGGCCATGATCCGAGGGTTGTCCCTAGCTTCTAGGGGGTGCTTTCGGGTCGTGACAGGGTCTTTCGCCCCTCCATTGCTCAAACCACACTTGAGCCACATCTTTGAGTTGGTAAGCAGCTAACTCCGCTTTCTCCTAGGGATCACACCCATAGCATCTACCACTTTGAACACCTCATCAATGAAACCTTGTGGATGTTCATCTACCTTATTTCCATGAAAAATTGAAGGGTTCATCCTTATGAATTCTCGAATTCTAGAAGCGGGAGTACTACCATTAGGTTGAGGTCCACCTACTTGATTAGCTTGGGCAACAGAGTGATTATTGACGACATGAGCTTGGTCTGTCATGAGTTTGCGTCAAATTAATTAGGGCAGCCCTCAACTCCGCATTAGTCATATCTCCCTCAAAAAAAGGAGCTTGAGGTATAAGAGGCACTTGGGGCACTTGAGTCTCTTGAGGTTCCGGAGTGTAAGATCCCAAAAATGACTTATGTAAAATAGAGCATAACGTGGTTGTAATGATGGTCTAAGGTCATAAAATGGTCTTTAATATGTTATTGAAGCAGTGTTTAAGTGTTTAGGTGCATTGGAAGTCGAAACATCAAGGGACGACTAAGACGTTTGACGACTAAATAACCTAATTGCCTCATATGTGGTTTTATGATCTTATGTGTGATTCATGAGATAGTGAGGTCCTTCAATGAGTAATTATGGTGTATATAGGCAATGTGTCATGTTTCGTGAAGTTTGAAGGTCAAACATCCATGAACGTCCATGACGTTCGAAAGGTGTGCCTTGAAATGACATTGTGTGTCTAAGCATGTTTTGTTGAGTATTACGTGTTCGTTTAGAGTGAAATTCATTTGAGAAGTACTAAAATCTTATATGAGCATGTTTGGGTTGCAAACGTCCGGGCAAACATCTTCAAGGACCAACCAAGAGTCCTTGAGAAGGACCCATGTTGGTGGCAAAGACTGTCCAACACAGCCCACCTACAGATGGCAATCGATGCCCAGTGGGTCAATCGACGCCCCGTAGGTAAGGTTTCGTTGATGGATACTCAGGTATGGGGAAGGATTGGCCAAATACCAGCCTCAGTCCCAAACCACGGACGAGGATTATGGTCCGTTGGTCAAGGGAAGTGTCGTCGATGGTCCTTTCGTCTGTAAGGCTGTTCCTGCGCAGTTTCACTATAAGCTAAGGGGTGAAGTTGTAAATTAACCCCACGTCCAAAATAATAAGATTGGAGGTTCCTTAAGGGTCTTTTGGGTATTTTAGACATGCATATAAGTCTTTAACACATAGAAGAATCCATTCTTCAAAATCAAAAAACAAAATCCCTTAGAAATTTCTTAAGACTCCATTAAAGCCAAAACTCAACAAAGAGCTTGGATTGGAGATATGAGTGGTGATTCTTCATAAAATTGGAGAATTAACATCATTGAGTTATTGTTTTTTATCCTTGAAACTCTCATCAAGAAGCCCAAATTCAAAGAAGTTTTCTAAGGTCTTCAAAGATTAACTTGTCCAATTTTATGATCTAGACATGGGTTCTTGTATTAAAGGTTTTTAATCATTGAATATTGATTGAATTGTTGTTAATTAGATCATTTTAACTTAATATTGTCTTAATGCTTATGAATTATGGTGTAGTTTTCTATGGGTTATTGAATGATGTAAGAACTGTATTAAATTGATGTCTAATTGGTCTTAGATTTATAAATTTATATTGAATTGACTTAGATTCATTGAGTATTATTATTTATGCATTGCTTTGATGTTCATGACAATGGGTAAGAGCCTTATGGTGTTGAATTGGATGATTTAAACATTGATTCAAGTGGAGAGAATGGATTCGTGGTACGCTGCCCTATTTCTCTTTATTTTAAGTTTTATATCTCTTCAATTATATTGTGATTAGTGTTGTCCACTTATGGTGGCGGTGTTATGTGATTGATGTGGCCTTGTCGGCATTATTTTATGTATTATGATGATCATGGCCTTGTCGGAAACTACTTGAAGTAATATGATGATTTTGTGTAGTTGATTGTGTGATTTATGATCATACCTACCGATACGTGAAGTAATGTGAAAGTATGCGTTTCTTCTATTGATGCTATTTAGGTGATCATGTTAGACTATGACTATGTGTTCATGTGTGTAGTCTTAGAGTTGATGCATGATTGTTCCTACTTGACTATATGAGCTTATGAGGATTATATTGATGATGATATAGTAGTGTATAGGTTGACTTAAATATGATAATGGTTATTCCTATGTGCTTCTAGAATTAAATGTAATATGTGCTAAAGTAAAGTAATTATGTGTCTTGTTTATGTAGACTTAAGTCCCTTTTCTTGATGCATGAATGGTATGTGAATATGTGATGTCTTGACTTAGGATGCTAAAGCCTCTTAGTCTTGTATGTATGAATGACATGAGACCTTGAATGATGTTAAGAGGTCCTTTATGTGCAACCTTGAACCTAGTGGTAAGATTTGAATACTGAAGTCGAAAGCCGTAATAGTATCCTTATTGTTATAAATGATGGACTTAAAGTTTATTGGCTTGAACGGCATCATATTAATCCTTAGGAAAGTTGTTATGAGCATCGTTTCGCCATTGTTAGGCATCCCCAGGGGACCTCTTTGGTAGGGTAAATGTAATTTGGTTATGAACTTCATATGAAACTCTTTGTATGAACATTTAATGGGAATTACTCCATGAGAACAAAGGCTAGCACCGAGTGAGTATGGTAAGGGAAGTAGTTCTAGTTAAAGTATGAGTCTAGAATACAAAGTAAACGCTTCATATTCCTTAACCATGTGCCTACATTAAAAGTAGTATTGAGGATCGTTTAGGCATGCTAAAAGAGGGTGTATGGGCGGTCTCTCTTTGTGTAGCTTAAGTAAGTCTTCGGATAGCTTTTAGTGGGATACTTACATGCTAGAAGGTGTCTTAGGTAAAGGTAAGCAACTTCACTGTGATAGTGAAGAAGTTCACTTACAGTGAGTTAAAGTCACTGTAATGTGTTCCTAAAAATGTTATAAATTGACTAAGTGATTTATTATGTGTCTCTAAGATGTTGAATGTTGTTCTTATGATTATATTATATTGAAACAAAAATTATGCATATTTCAAATAAATGTCCGTTTTCATGATTTTTATGCATTATGTCACACCTAGTACATATGGTTGTACTAATTCCATGCTTTTATCTATCTCTTTAGTGGTTGGTAGGTGAGGAGCATTTGGGAAGAGGGACTTGGATCGTAGCATTGTTTAAGTGAAGTTGAAGTATCTCCTCATTAAACTCGAGGGCATAGATGTCTTTTATATCTCTTATTGAAGTATTGTAATAGACTTAGTAATACTATATTTGTATCGTGTATGCGCCGTGTCACAAGTACTCTTGTGTCTAAGCTTTGATGAGATTGAGACTTAGTATTTCCTATGGATTTTATATGAAAGTGTTTTTAAAGACTATGAAATGTTTTGTGAAAAGTTTTAATTCTGCACTACTTTTCACTATGTATATGTGATGAACGATACGAAAGGGCTTGTATAAGACCTCCGAGAGGTCGAGTACGCTGTTTGCACTGCGAGAGTGACATATCTTCTAGGTTGTGGTCTCGGGATGTGTCAAGTTGTGTATCAGAGCATAGGTTATAAAAGTAGTCTTAGGAATCGTAAAATCTTATCCTATCACGTCTAGTAGACTCTCGACCATTAATTTGAGTCGCAACACATCTATAGGCGAGAGGCTATAGGAAGATAAAGTTTCCCTTCTTTTCAACTACTCTGTCATGTCATAGAGTAAAAAGTTATGAGTACTCTTTTCTTATGGTTTTCCTTGTGTTTCTACGAAGATGAATACGAGGAGGACACCGGCTAGGAGGGTTGAGGAAAATGATGTTCATGAACAGATTCCTCATCAAGTTTAGCAAGTTGAGAAAGTTCCTCAAGATTGTCAAGGAGTCCAAGGTTATCAAGTTCCTATTGTGCAAGGAGGTAATGATGATCCGGTGGTTCCCCCCGGAATTGTCTAATAGAGATATTAGATAGGCTCTTCTTGCTTTAGCCCGAGCCGTGACTACTCAAGCGAATTTGAATATGGTGCCTAGAATGAATGTTGCAGATATCACTATGACCTATAGGTTGATAGACTTTGTGACGATGAATCCTCCTATATTTCTTGGCTCTAAGGTGGGAGAGGATCTCCAAGAGTTCCTTGATAGTGTGTACGAGGTGTTGAGTTATGTGGGGGTTACATCTAGGGAAAAGGCAGAGTTATCTTCGTATCAATTGAGGGATGTTTCTTCAAGTATGGTACACTCAATTGAAGGATAATAGGCCAGTTGAGTCGGGTCCTATTGAGTGGGAAGAATTTAAGGAAGGTTTTCAAGGAAAGTACTTTCCCCGTGAGAGGAGAGAGGTTAAGGTAGAGGAGTTTATCAATATCAAGCAAGTCAATATGAGTGTTGAGGAGTACTCTTTGAAGTTCTCAATGTTGTCTAGATATGCACCCTCTTTAGTGTCAAATTCTAGGGATGAGATGAGTCGTTTTGCGATCGGGGTCACCGACTTAGTAGAGGAAGAATGCCGTACAGCCATGCTACATGATGATATGACCTTACCTAGAATCATGGATTATGAACAATGTATTGAAGTGTCTAAACTTGGAAGGATTGCTCGAACTTGAAGAGAGGTGGTTCAAGTGACCACGGGCAACCTAGGTTCAAAAAGAGGGCTCAAACTCAAGGTGAATCTAGTGCTCAAATTAGAGAAAGGAGGTGGTTCTCAAAATGTCAAGCCTACATGTGTCACTTGTGGAAAAAGGCATTATGGTGAGTGTAAAAGGGGTACCGGGAGTTGTTTTGGATGTGTAAAAGATGGACACAAAGTGAGGGATTGTCTTAATAGAGATGGTAAGAAATTTGCCCCTAATGTTCCAAAAGGTGATGCTTCAACAACGAGGCGTTTCTATGCACTCCGGGGTAGAGGAGAAAAGCCGTATTCGAGTGATGATGATGTTGGTAAGTCCTTGTAGTTCTCTTTTGTGATATGATTTCCTTCTAAGTGGGGGATTATTGTTAGTAGATGGGATAGAAAGTCGTAGAAGTTTGTTGCATGTGCATGGTGTTTAGGAGTTTTGTTAAAATTGAATTTCATTAAATTCTTGCATTGTGTATTTTATGAAGCCATGATCATGTTGTAAAAGGTGTTTATATGTTTTTGCTTTTCATATTAGCATGTTTCCATCATGAATTGCCTAAAATTTGCATTTTTGAAAAAGTTGCACAATTCACTGTAATGAACTGCCTGTTCAATGTAGCATTTTTCAAACTTTGACTAATTCGTTCTTTGGTAACAAATTGTTGTAAAATGATTAGAACTGATGTGTATGAGTATGATAATAAATATAAAATGAGTTTTTTTCTATTTGGAATGAAGGATGTGAGTTTTATGGAATGATGGGTTATATAATTTATTCTAATTTCTTGCTGTGATGTGAATCTCTTGACTGTGTGAAATTAATGTTTTCTCTAGATTATTGTATTGTATAATGTGTTATGTGGTATGGTTATGATCTGATAGTTGAATCCCTATTCCTTGAAGTGTTCGGATAGTGGCAAGTGTCATTCAAGGACGAATGTTGTCCATGTGGGGGAGATTGTAAGATCCCGAAAATGACTTAGGTAAACTAGAGCCTAAAGTGGTTTTCATGATTTTCTAAGGTCCTAAAAAGGTCTATAATGTGTTTTATTGAGGCAATGTCTAAGATTTTAGGTGCATTGGAAGTTAAACGTCAAGGGACGATTAAGACGTTCGACAACTAAGTCACCTAATTGTCTCATATGTGGTTTTATGTGCTTATGTGTGATTTATAAGGTTGTGAGGTCCTTAAATGAGTTATTATGGTGTATATAGGCAGTGTATCAAGTTTCGTGATGTTTGGAAGTCAAACGTCCATGAACGTTGATGACGTTTGAAAGGTAAGCCTTGAAATAACCTTGTGTGCCTAGCTTGTTTCGTTTAGTTTTACGTGTTCATTTTGGAAGAAAATAATGTGAGAGGTCCTAAACTCGTATATGAGCATGTTTGGATTAGAAACGTCCGAGAAAACATTCCCAAGTACCAACCAAGGGTTATTGAGGAAGGACCCATGATGGTGGCAAAGACTTTCCAAGACAGCCCACCTAAGGATGGCAATCAATGCCCAATGGTTCAGTCGACGCCCCGTACGAGTCCCAATCCATGGACCAGCAGGACGGTCCGTTGGTCAAGGGACGTGCCGTTGTTGGTCCTTCCGTCTGTAAGGCTGTTCCTGCACAGTTTCACTGTAAGTTGAGGGGTGAAGTTGTAAATTCACCCATCGTCCAAATATGATGATTTGCGGTTCCTTAAGGGTCTTTTAGGTAATTTAGACATGTATATAAGTCTTTAACACTTGGAAGAATTCATTCTTCAAAATCAAAACCCCAAAATCCCTTAGAAAATGCTTAAGGCTCCATTAAAGCCAAAACTCAAAGAAGAGCTTGGATTGGAGATTTGAGTGGTGATTATTCATAAAATTGGAGGATTAACATCATTGAGGTATGGGTTTTGATCCTTGAAACTCTATTCATCAAGGAGCCCAAATTCAAAGAAGTTTTCTATGGTTTACAAAGATGAACTTGTCCAATTTTATGATATAGCCATGGGTTCTTGCATTAAAGATTTTTAATCAATGAATAGTGATTGAATTGTTGTTAATTATATGATTTTAACTAATTAACCTATTAACCCATGTAATTGATGAACCCTAGTTTTTGACTACTTTATGGGTTACTTAATATTGTTTTAATGCTTATGAATTATGGTGTAGTTTTCTATGTGTTATTGAATGATGTAAGAATTGTATTCAATTTATGTCTAATTGGTATTATATTGATAAATATACATTGAATTGACTTAGATTCATTGAGTATTATGATTTATGCATTGAATTGATGTTCATGGTCATGGGTAAGGGTCTTACGGTGTTGAATTGGATGATTTAAAAATGGATTGATGTGGAGAGAAATCATTGGTGGTACGCTGCCCTATTTATATTTATTTTAAAATTTTATATATCTTCAATTATGTTGTGATTGTTATGGTCCACTTATGGTGGCGGAGTTATGTGATTGATGTTCCCTTGTCGGCGTTATTTCAAGTATTATAATGATCATGGCCTTGTCGGCAACTACTTGAAATGATATGATGATTTTCTGTAGTTGATTGTGTGATTTATGATCATACCTACCTATATGTGAAGTAATTTGAAAGTATGTGTTTCTTCTATTGATGTTATTTAGGTGATAATGTTTGACTATTACTATGTGTTCATATGTGTAGTCATAGAGTTGATGCATGATTGTTCCTACTTGACTATATGAGTTTATGAGGATTATATTGATGATGATATAGTAGTATATAGGGTGACTTAAATATGATAATTGTTATTCCTATGTGCTTCAAGAATGACATGTAATATGTGCTAAAGTGATGTAATGTTGTGTCTTGTTTAGGTAGACTTAAGTCCCTTTTCTTGATGCATTATGGTATGTGAATATGTGATGTATTACCTTAGGATGCTAAATCCTCTTAGTATTGTATGTATGAATGACATGAGACCTTGAATGATGTTAAGAAGGTCCTTTATGTGCAACCATGAACCAAGTGGTAAGGTTATGAATATTGAAGTAGAAAGTCGTAACGGTATCCTTATTGTAATGAATGATGGACTTAAGGTTGATTGGATGGAATGGAATCATATCAATCCTTAGGAAAGTCATTATGAGATTCTTGTTGCCATTATAAGGCAGCCCTAGGGGACCTCTTTGGTAGGGTAAATGTAATTGGGTTATGAACATGATATGGAACCCCTTTGTATGAACATTTAATGTGAATTACTCTACGAGAACAAAGGCTAGCACCGAGTGAGTATGGTAAGGGAAGTAGTTCTAGTTAAAGTATGAGGCTAGAATACAAAGTAAGCCCTTCATATTCCTTAACCATGTGCCTACATGGGATGTATCCAAGTTCTACCATTGGCAAGTAGAACACTCTCATCGGAGTAGGATAGAACTTCGGATTTTATGTTTTGCTACCATGGTCTATGTCGGTTATTGCATATTCTCATCATATGGGATACTTATTAGTATTAGAGAAGTTCTATGAAGTTTAGGTGCTGGTATGAGACGCTATCTAGACATTGCACAATAGGCTTTGAAGATGTTATAGAGAGTCTCTAGGTCTTCTCCAAGACCACTACTTGAATGTTCTCTATATGATGAATGTATCTTAATGAACTACTGAAATAATGAATTATGTTAGAAAGCATGTAAATGAATGAGTACCTAATGTAGAGTTACATAAGGATTCCTTAGTTAAAGTATGAAGAGGGCATAAGGGATGATCTCTTCATGTCTTATCTAGGGAAGTCTTGAGAATGACTCTAGTTAGGGAAGTTAGTAGATTATTTTGGGCATGATCAAAACTTAGGAAGTCTTAAGGGTTATTTAGGTAACATTGAATAGTGTGTATGTTATGTGTTTGGTGTATCTTAAGTGTGTATGTGTCTAATTATAAGTAGTCTTGAGGATCGTTTGGGCATGCTTAGAGAGGGTGTATGGGTGGTCTATTGTTGCTTCAGTGAGTATTAGGATAGATTTTAGTGGGATACTTACATTCTTGATGGTGTCTTAGGTAAAGGTAAGCAACTTCACTGTGACAGTGAAGAAGTTCACTGTATAGTTAGTTGAAGTCACTGTAATGTGTTCCTAAAAATGTTATAAATTGACTAAGTGATTTCTTATGTGTCTCTAAGATGTTATATGTTGTTCTTATGATTATATTATGATATTTAAATAAAAAGGATGCATATTTCCAATAAATGTCCGTTTTCATGATTTTTATGCATTATGCCATACTTAGGACATGTGGTTGTACTAATTCCACGCTTTATCTATCTCTATAGTGGTTGGTAGGTGAGGAGCATTTGGGAAGCAAGACTTGGATGGTAGCATCGTTCAAGTGAAGTTGAAGTATGTCCTCATTTGACTCTAAGGCATAGATGTGTTTTATATCTCTTATTGAAGAATTGTAATAGACTTAGTAGTACTATATTCGTATCGTGTATGGGTCGTGTCCCAAGTACTCTGTTTTTTAAGCTTTTATGAGATTGAGAATTAGTATTTCCTATGGATTTTATATGAAAGTGTTTTTAAAGAGTATGAAATTTTTTGTGAAAAGTTTTAATTCCACACTACTTTTCACGATGTATATTCCATGAACAATACGAAAGGTCTTGTATAAGACCTCTGAGAGGTCGAGTACGCCGATTGCACTATGTTAGTGCCATATCTTCTAGGGAGTGGTCTCGGGATGTAACAAGCTTGGTATCAGAGAATAGATTATGAAAGTAGTGTTAGGAATCAAAAAGTCTCATCAAGTCGTCTAGTAGAGTCTTGACCATCAGTGTGAGTCGCGACACATCTATGGGCGAGAGGCTATAGGACGATAAAGTTTCCCTTCTTTTCTACTCCTATGTCGTGATGTAGTAAAAAGTTATGAGTACTCTTTTCTTATGGTTTTCCTTGTGTTTCTAGGAAGATGAATACGAGGAGGACACCGGCTAGGAGGGTTGATGAGAATGATGTTCATCTGGAGATTTCTCCTAAAGTTGAGCAAGTTGAGCAAAATCCTCAAGAAGAGGAAGGAGTCCAAGGTTCTCAAGGTGCTCAAGTGCCTCCCCAAGGTGATCAAGTCCCTATTGTGAAAGGAGGTAATGAGGTTCCGGTGGTTCCCCCAGAATTGTCTAATAGAGATATTAGAGAGGCTTTGCTTGCTTTAGCCCGAGCCGTCACTATTCAAGAGAATTTGAGTGTAGTTCCTAGAATGAATGTTGCGGAGAGCACTATGACCTCTAGGTTGACAGACTTTGTGAGGATGAATCCTCCTATATTTCTTGGCTCTAAGGTGGGAGAGGATTCCCAAAAGTTCCTTGATGGTGTTTACAAGGTGTTGAGTGCTATGGGGGTTACATCTAGGGAGAAAGCGGAGTTAGCTTTGTATCAATTGAGGGATGTTTCTCAAGTATGGCACACTCAATGGAAGGATAATAGGCCGGTTGAGTCGGGTCCTATTGAGTGGGATGAATATAAGGAAGCTTTTCTAGGAAAGTACATTCCCCGTGAGAGGAGAGAGGTTAAGTTAGAGGATTTTATCAATATAAATCAAGGAAATATCAGTGTTGAGGAGTACTCTTTGAAGTTCTCAATGTTGTCTAGATATGCACCGTCTTTAGTGTCAAATCCTAAGGATGAGATGAGTAATTTTGTGACCGGGGTCGCCGACTTAGTGAGGGGAGAATGCCGTACGGCCATGCTACATGATGATATGACCTTAGCTAGACTCATGGATTATGCACAATCTATTGAAGAGACTAAACTTTGAAGGATTGCCAGAAACTTGAATAGAGGTGGTTAAAGTGATCAAGGGCAACCTAGGTTCAAAAAGAGGGCTCAAACTCAAGGTGAACCTAGTGCTCCTAAGGTGAAATTTGAGTCACTTATGGAAAAAGGCATTATGGTGAGTGTATAAGGGGCGGTGGTTATTTTTGATGTGGAAGAGATGGAGACAAACTGAGGGATTGTCCTAATAGAGATGGTTAGAAATTTGCTCCTAATGTTCCAAAAGGTGATGCTTCAACAACGAGGCATTTCTATGCACTCCAGGCTAGAGGAGAAAAGCCGTATGAGAGTGATGATGATGTTGGTAAGTCTTTGTAATTCTCTTTTGTGATATGAGTTTCGTCTAAGTGGGGGAGTATGGTTAGTAGATGGGATAGAAAGTCCTAGAAGTTTGTTGCATGTGCAATGTGTTTAGGAGTTTTGTTCAAATGGAATTTCATTAACTTCTTGCATTGTGTATTTTATGAAGCCATGATCATGTTGTAAAAGGTGTTTATATGATTTTGCTTTGCATATTAGCATGTTTCCATCATGAATTGCCTAAAAGATGCATTTTTGAAAAAGTTGCACAATTCAGTGTAATGAACTGCCTGCTCACTGTAACATTTTTCAAAATTTGACAAATACGTTCTTTGGTCAAAATATTGTTGTAATCTTGTTATAACTGATGTGTAGTAGTATTATAATGAATATAAAATGAGTTTTTGCTATTTGGAATGAAGGATGTGAGTTTTATGGCATGATGAGTTATAGAATTTATTCTAGTTTCTTGTTGTGTTGTGGATCTCTTGACTGTGTAAAATTGATGTTTACTCTAGATTATTGTATTTTATAATGTGTTATGTGGTATAGTTATGAGCTTCTAGTTGAATCCCTATTCTTGGAAGTGTTCGGAGAGTTGCAAGTGTCATTCGAGGACGAATGTTGTCAAAGTGGGGAGACTGTTAGATCCCAAAACTAACTTAGGTGAACTAGATCCTAACGTGGTTTTCATGCTGGTCTAAAGTCCTGAAATGTTCTATAATGTGTTATTCAGGCAGTGTCTAAGAGTTTAGGTGCATTTGAAGTCAAACGTCAAGGGACGAATAAGACGTTCAACGACTAAGTCACCTAATTGCCTCATATGTGGTTTTATGTTCTTATGAGTGATTCATGAGTTTTTGAGGTCCTTAAATTAGTTATTATGGTGTATATAGGCAGTGTGTAAAGTTTCGTGAAGTTTGGAGGTCAAACGTCTATGAACGTCCATGATGTTCGAAAGGTGTGCCTTGAAATGAACTTGTGTGTCTAAGCATGTTTCGTTGAGTTTTACGTATTCGTTTTGGGTGAAATTATTGTGAGAGGTACTAAACTTGTATACAAGCATGTTTGGGTCATAAACTTCCGGTAAAACATCCCCAAAGACCAACCAAGGGTCCTTTAGGAAGGACCCATGCTGGTGGCAAAGACTGTCCAAGACAGCCCACCTACGGATGGAAATCGAAGCCCAGAGGGTCAGTCGACGCCCCGTAGGTGAGGAATCATTGATGGAAACTGAGGCGTGGGGTAGGAGAGGCCAAATACCAACCTCAGTCCCAAATCACAGATAAGCAAGATGATCCGTTGGTCAAGGGACGGGACGTCGATGGTCCTTCTATCTCTAAGGCTGTTCCTGCGCAGTTTCATTGTAAGTTGAGGGGTGAAGTTGTAATGCACCCACGTCCATATAAGAATACTGGCGATTCCTTAAGGGTTTTGGGTATTTTAGACATGTATATAAGTTTTTAACACTTAGAAGAATTCATTCTTCAAAATTAAAACCCCAAAATCTCTTAGAAATTCCTTAAGACTCCATTAAAGCCAAAACTTAAGGAAATGCTTGATTGGAGATTTCAGTGGTGATTATTCAGAAAGTTGGAGGATTAACATCATTGAGGTATGGTTTTTTATCCTTGAAACTCTATTCATCAAGGAGCCAAAATTCAAAGAAGTTTTCTAAGGTTTTCAAAGATGAACTCGTCCAATATTATGATCTAGCCATGGCTTTTTGCATTAAACGTTTTTGAATAATTGAATATTGATTGTATTATTGTTAATTAGATGATTTTAACTTAATTAATCTATGAACCTATGTAATTGATGAACCCTAGTTTTTTTTACATTAAGGATAAGGCCCTTAAGACATAATACAAAGCTATACATTACTAAATAGACTTTACAATAAGCACACATTAGGACATCCTTGAACTTAAGGATTCCTTTCCTTGAGCTTGGGAAATCACCTATCAAGCTCCTCAATCATAGACATCCTTTAAGCATTCCATAACCTACACTTTGTGTAAAAAGTTGAGAAGAATAGAATTAGTACAAGAATGCACTAAGTATGACAACCATGCAAAAACATGCTTTTAAAAGGGACATTTCCTTTGAAATCATACTTCATGTCATTTTGAGTAAATCATCATAAAACCTTTATCAATAACATTTATATCATTCACATACTTCATAGAAACACAATCAAAGACCAAACATCATAGAAAAGCACATATATAATTTAATCCCCATTTGAGGTCACTTTACAGTGAACTCACTCTTCTTAACATTAACTCTTTTTTTAATTCATTAGCCTCCTAAATACTCCTTTAGGAATACTTGGTGCAATGCATCACCGTAGGAACACAGGAGAAAACCATACATAGTATCTACACAAGACAACACATGCCATCATAGAAGTATAGTACAATATAAACATAGTCAAACCAAGACTACAATATCATACATAAAGAACACATACATAATCATATGCATTAGGGAACCTTCCTAAGACTTCCTAAGGAGTCACTTGTGCAATGTCTAGATGGGTTCATTACTTCCACCTATCCTAAGTAACTTACCTTAAGTCCTCCTAGTTAGGATCATATTTAATTACTTCCATTGTCCATTTTACCTTTAGGGAACTATAACCTCAACCGACATAGACCATGTGATGCTAAACATGGAATCCGGTGTCATCAAGCCTTACACCGATGGAAGGTGGTCTACCGGCCAAAGTAGAACCAATATAAACATAACTATCGAGGTAGAATCCTCTAGCTAGTATCCTATGGTGGCAACATAGTTCAAGAACTAAGAGGTAGATGTCCCTATTCATACCATTTGGTAAACTGGGACGCTCCTCATGGGAATCCCTTAGATGACACATCCCAAAAACAAGGGAGTTAACATCACATGGGCAACTTTAGGATGAATCTTTCCTTCTATCATCACCTCCCGTTGTCAAGTTCGCTCGGTGCTAAGTTAAGTTCCCTTTATTGAAAAGCGTTCATTACGTTTATTTGTAAAACATAAGCTTTAGAATAATCATTCCTCATATGCTTATAGCATATTCAACATCTATCTAGTCTTATAGCATTCTTGGGCACCCCTAGCAAGGTCCCTCTCATTTACTAGATCATCATTCATGTGTGTGAGTGTATACATAGATGTGAACAAACCTTTCACATAACACATTAAGTCACACATGTTCATACTTATATATTTATACCTCATCACATCATATACATCATATTCATAATATGTTCATATAATCATCCTTCATATACATAAGAACCAAACCTAGGAACTATCCTATCAAGATACACATGTGCAATGTATAGACAAGGTTCCATACCCTTGTCCATACTAGTACACCTATCAAGTCATCCTAGTAATGGAATACAAATCATACTTTCATAAACATCACCTTAACATACATAGTACTAGACACTAATGAATATGAGAACTACCTCTCATATAGACACAATGACTTATACTACTTGTAACATGCATGTAAGTGAGAGTGTGAGTACATGACCAACATGATCACATAATGGCTATCAATAACTCTTGAGTCACCCACCCTATTATACCACATTACACTTCCAAACACATAGCACACAACACATAATAGCATAGGAGACAAAACAATATATACCTTATAATCAAGACTCCTAACTTTAGTTATTTACACTTTCATATAAGGGTACATAGGTAAGGGGTTATTAACCATCTTAACACATCCATGGCAGCACCTATACTTTACCCTAACATGGTTATACACATGCTCATACAATAGCCACACAACATAATTCACAACTAGAATAGGAAAATAGGCTTAAGCTTCTCATAGTATCATCTTAAGCACATGTTCATAAGTTCATCAATTTGCCTTCAAGGCCAATGTCAACACATATATAATGACAATAAAGTAAACACCTCCACCATAAGTGGACCATACCATACAATGCCATACAAGGCTTCATAAACATTACTATAAAGAAATAGAGAAGTAGAAGAGTAAAGGAAATAAGCATTCTTACCAATTTCTCACCCTTTGATCATCATTGACCAATACACCTTATTCATCAATAAAACACATATATGTCAATAGCTAAATATACTTTAAACATATAAGAAACCATGTATAAGTCGCTACAAGATTATACCATAACATAATACAACATATCAACATACTAGGAAAGTAGGATAACATTGATCATTAGCTAACTTCCCTTACATTGATTTTAGATCATAGTTCATACATGTATAAGTCTAAGTCAGTAGCTAGACCTGCATTTAACCATATTGAAATCATGATCACATACCTTCAAGATTAGAGTTACAACATAGGCATTTAGGCTTATCGATTTGCTAGAGTATAGAAGACTTTACCAATACTATGAACTATCTAAGGGTTTGATTATCATTCATAATTCATCAATAATATACTCATTGGGCAGTAGCTAATTAGATAGGAAATCAAGACTAAATCATGCTTCATCTAATCACAATTCGAGATACATCACAACTTAGCTTCTTGACTTCATAGCCTAAAGGAATCTAGATCAATTCATGCAAGCCTTTCTTAATTTGATCATCAAGGACTTGTACCTACAAAATTCATCCATTATATCACCCAATAACAGTAGCTAAAGCAGTTCATACATAATCAAGAGTCTACACAACCGATCTCACAATCGACTTCAAGAAAACATTTAGAAACATAGGCTATTCATGCTCAAAACTTCATATATTATGGACTGATCATCATCAATTAACCATCAATTAACGTAATTAACAATAAACACAAGCAATTCAACGTAAGAGAATCACCAATTAATCAAGAACAAGCCATAATCACAAAGCCCATGCAAAAGCTAAACCAGTTTTGGAAGGAACACGGGTTCATCATGCAATTGGAGTAAAATCACGTTCAAATCACTGTATTAACTTCAAGTCATCATGATTTAATCATAAAAATGTTTTGAGAAAGAACCCATGGCTATATTGGAAGATTGGAAACTTGATCATAAGATTTCTTTGAAAAACATTGAGAAGAACTTTCCAAGTGAAAGTTTACTTGAAGATGAAGGATTTCCATACCTTTTATTAGTTGAAAACCTCTTAAACTTGATGATTCACCCATGGGAAACCCATCTTGAATCTGTTCTTGAGCTTCACCAACAATGGTGGTTTTCTAGAGAGAACATTTTTGGAGGAAAAGGCTTAAAACATGTGAGAGGATTTATCAATGGGTTGATCACGTTTTGGATGGATTATATACACCCAAAATTAACTAAATAAACCTATTATAGTAAGGTTAGTACGTGGGGTGAATTTCCCATTCACCCCTTTAATTAACAAAACGCAGGCTGCCAACTTCAGGCCACTCACGACGAGGGTCTCGACGGGGCGTCATGGCCATGACGGCCGTCGCCTTAGACTTGGCCAATATTTTGGCTTAAGACCTGCCCAAGGAAAGTCACCTTCGACGATACCTGCTCTACGGGCTGTTGGGGGATCAACGATCCGTCGTTGGGTCCGTCAAGGGACACTGCCCAGGCATTGTTTTAGGAATCCTTGGGTCCTTCTTTTGGGGCCTCTTGTGGGGACCTTTAGAAGTCATACCCAGACGTTTCCAACGCGATTACAAACCTTAACATGTTATAGACCTTCCACATAAATTTCATCCAAAACAAACACCTACAAGATGTCCAAACAGCCTTGACCCCTACATGACATACGATGAACGTCTTAGGGGCTACCTTTCGAACGCCTTGGACGTTCTAGGGTGTTTGACCTCCAAACTTCACAAAACATCATATATCAACATTAAACATCATTTTAAACCATTTCAAGACTTATTAGACTCAGTTCATACAATTTAGGCATGCATACACACATGAGGCACATAAGCGACTATTCGTCGAACGTCTTGGACGTCCCTTGACGTTCGACTTCCAAATCACTTCAAACTTTGCACACTGACTCTATATCATATAAGAAGGAATTTTAGGACCTTATAGAATTAATACGAATATGTTAGGCTCTAGACACCTTATCTTATTTTTGGGGCTTACAGTTTAGTTCCCTATATACGCTAGCATGTTTTCGTTCACTTTGGCCGGTTATTCTACCTCTTTTTGGTGTGGGGATTACACACTGGATTTCATGAAATCTATGTCAGTTAAGGTTAAAGTTCCCAAAGAAAGAATGAGGCCAGCCTCAAATGATGCACATAATGAAATTAACGATACCAAAGGTGTTAGGATAGGATTATCAGGAGGTGACCTAGACTCAAGTAATGACAATAGGTTATTCTTGGTCATTGCACAGCAAACCCGATGAGTGTCTTAAACTACATCCTAGGTATGACTAGTGATTTCACTAGTATATGAATAAATGAAAATGAAGTACGTATGAATGAATGAAGCAGACTCTGTGTTTGCTAAAGAAGGCTCCCTAGTTGAGGTCCCATATGTTGAGCCCTCATTTTGGGAAGCCCTAATGTCAAGTCCATGATTCGAAGGTCTCATGGAATATGAAAGAATGATATGAAATACGTGATATGATATGTGCAATATGTTATGTGCTGCTTGCAAAATCATACGTATGATGATGCATGTTACTCTCATTGCATGACTTTCCTAATCCAAATTTGGCAAGTCCACTAACTTTCCTAATCCAAATTTGGCATGTCCACTGACTTTTCTAATCTAAATTTGGCAAGTCCACTGACTTGACTTTCCATAAATCATGTTGTTAGGAAAGAGCTATTCTTACTCATGCATGTCCTTGGTGTGTGCTTGCATATACCCATACTTAGTACAAGAGTGTACTAATCCCATACAGTATCTACTTTTAGGTACAGGCACAGGTGGACGTTAGAGCTTACAGGTCGACGCTGAAGCTATCCAGACGTGGAGCATTCATCCGGACTTGGTAGGCCCTCATGCTATCGAGGACGCTTGCCCATTATATTCTAGCTTAGATATAGGTTTTGAGTTAGTGGAGTGTGTTCCACTAGCGTTTCTTTCTCATCTTATTTCAGACATTGTATTGGTGCCATTTTGGCAAGTATACACTTAATGCAGTATTAAACTATTTCTTTCATTTGATGATCTTAATATTAGATGGTTGATTGTGAACATTTATGAGTTTAAGTAGAATGTCTTATATGAACGTTAAGTAACAAAAAGTTCAAATTTTCTGCTAAAATTAACCTAGATGAAGTAACGATGACGTATGTAGGCTTGTCTGCGACCTCTGAGAGGTCAACGACGTCGGTCTCGTCTGGGTCTAGATTCCGGTCGTGACAAATTTGGTATCAGACCACTAGGTTAAATTCCGAGGATAATAAGTTCACATCAACCACATTGAGTAGTTTCTAAGTCATGGTAGTGAATTGCACCACTATCCTGAATTAGAGACTGCATGATGCGTAGGAAAATTTCCGTTCTTCTGATCTTATTGTGCTTTTTCCTAATGTCTGATTTCTTGGTGTTATGAGCGTATCTAACATGAATTCTTATTTCTTTTCAGAAAATGAACACTAGAAGGAACGTTGGTCAGGGGAGAGGAGGAGCAGCTGCTGGGGGTAATCAAGTTCCACCCTAGGCTCTAGCTGAAGGAGTTGTCATGCCAGTTAACCCAGCTGGGTTGACTGATGCGAAGGTACGGACCGCTCTGGCTCAGATGGCTCAAGCCATCACTATGCAGGCCCAGGCTATGATGGCCCAGGACAACAGACAGGATGTTCAGCGGGAGAACCTATCCGTACGTAGCATGGCAAACAGACTACGGGATTTTACGAGGATGAATCCTCCTATTTTCACAGGGTCCAAGACTTCAGAGGATCCCCAGGAGTTCATGGATGAGGTACACAAGATTTTGGTGGCCATGGGGGACACATATACTCAGAAGGCTGAGTTGTCTTTCTATCAGCTCAAGGATGTTGCACAGACTTGGTGCAAGATGTGGCAGGATAGCCGAGCTTTGGGCGGAGTTCCAGTCACTTGGGAGATGTTTAAGACAGCCTTCCTAGAGAGATTCTTCCCCAGGGAGATGAGGGAGGCAAAGGTTGAGGAGCTTATCAACCTTAAACAGGGATCAATGACAGTCTGGGAGTATTCCCTAAAGTTTGTGAAATTATCCAGGTATGTCACTTCTCGTGTGTCTAACAACAGAGACGAGATGAGTAGATTCTTGATAGGGATTGCTGAGGATCTCGAGGAGGAGTGTAGGGCAGTTATGCTGCATGACATCATGGACCTTTCCAGGCTTATGGTCCATTTACAGCTAGTGGAGGAAAGCAGAAAGAGGAAGAACACTAGGGCAGGGAACAGGTCAAGGCAAGCTGAGGAGAATTTTTCAAGGAAGAGTAGTACTGAAATTAGGGATAAGCCCAGGTTTAAGAAGGGACTCTCCCACCAAGGGGATTCAAGTTCATCCAAGGGTCGCTATGATAGGTATTCCGAGTCCAGAGTTAAGAGAAACAATGAAGTAGATACACCTCAGGAGAGGCCACCTTGCAGGAAGTGTGGCAAACTGCATGGAGAAGAGTGTATGATGGGCTCTAACGCTTGTTACAGTTGTGGAAAACCGGGTCACATGGTGAAGGATTGTCCGAATAGGAGAAGTCAAGAACAAGGGAAGGAGAGAGTTCAGACTAATGGTCAAAGTGAAGAGGCTCCAAGGAGGCAATAATTCTTCGCACTCAAGTCTAGGGGTGCAGTGTAAGGCACTTCTGGTAAAGTCTCAGGTGCGTAGCCTTAATTAGTCTTTCATGTATTTGACTGTGTATGGTGTTTATGCACTAGTATGAGGTTAATATGTTTGAGTAATCATGTTGGTTGCTGATTTGTATGACTTATATGTTTACTTATGTTGTATGCTTTGATGATACTAGTTTAGGAAAGAGTTCCTTAGTCTATTAATGTGAAGCTACTAGTAGGTTTCAAGGATGTGCACCATCATGTTAATATGTGAATCAGATATTCACCAATGAGGAGTATTGAATTACCTATGTATGCATACGTTCTATAGATGACTTACTTATTGTTAGTAAAGAGTAGTGTCATTCGGGGACGAATGTTCCTAAGGGGGGGATAATGTAACAACCCTAAAAATGGATATGCTAATTAATGCTTAATGTGTCTAGAATGTCTACGATTAGACCGGGTTCACACGGATTGATACGCGTAGAACAAGACCTTTAAACCTATGCAACAGCCAAGCCAACTAACTTGGTGAGTTATTTGAGATAGGAAAGGCTGGGTCCAGCCATGTAAGGCACCCGAATATGAAGATTTACCCGAATGAGTCTTTACCGGACTTAAAAAGGGAAAATCTTAAGTTTGGAGGGTCTAGGGATAAAATAGTCTTTTTCCAGGCTAAGGGTAGTATCATAATTACCCTAAATATGTAATTAATTATTTAATTAATAAGGTGGAGGATCATTTTGGGTAGAGAGGGCCGAAATTGCCCTTTTAGCAAAATCTTGCTCCACCCGGGTTTGAACCTAGGTTGGAGGAATGATTTAATTTGTTTTATTTAAATTGGTAAATTAATTTAATTAATTAATATTTAATAGCTGATTTAAGAAAAAGTAAAATCAGATTTTTATTATTAATTATTATTTATTAATTAAGATATCTTATTTTGACTAAGTCTCAACTAGAATCCTAATACTAAGGAACCTCTCTCTTTTTCACATTTCATCCACTCTCACGATCTGCCTCTCTCTCTATTTCTTTCACGTTCTCTCTTCCTAACCAAAACACAAGAACAGAAAAGCTACAAAAGTTCTTCACAGTTTAAGAACTTACACGAAATATATAAACAAACAAGCTAACCAAAAACGTGAAGCAAAAAATAAGGTGTCCGTCGAGTTGTGTTGAAGTTGCGGGATTTGGACGTGAGTTTGGAGAAGGTTTTGGGCAGCAAGTTTGAGTGTTGAACAACACCAAAGTCAGGTACTTTCTCTCCTGTACTCCTTTCTCCAAGAGAATTTTCTTTCCTATGAACTCAACGAATCTTGAAACTAGGGTTGTTCCCGTTCTTGTCGAACTCCTTGTCCCTAGTATCCCTTTGATCTCAAGGTGAAATAGGTTATAGATCATGTTGTTGGTATGTTTACTGGTAGTTTAATTATGAAGTGTGATTTTCGTGATAATGTGTTCATGATTATATGTTTGGAATTGTAAGCATGTTAAGTTATGTCAACCGAAAGTATGTGAAAAATGAGATATTTTTATGGTTGAATTTTATGTGCGAATGTTTTTGTAAATCATGAGGTGTAAAAGTGGTGTAATGTTGCTGGATGTAATGGTAATTCTTGGCTGAATATAATCATAAAAAGATTACACTTAAAGATGCACCAAATGATCTACGAAATGCCTTAAGAATTAACGTATGAATGATGATAAAAAGAAGCTGAAAATAGTGAACAAATTTCCAGCATTTGGTAGGTTGGGTTCGGCCAAACAAAGTGGTACAAAATGCAATGAAAAATGAATGTAAAATAAGTGAAATCACTAAGGATTGAACCCAAGACATCATTACATGAAAGCTACAAAAAAAATCAACAAAAGATTAAGACAAAAATGGATTGGAAGAGGCTAAATTTCCAGCCTGCTGGAAATTGTAGTCTCGGCCAACTTTAACAAAAAATGAACTTCGTTTAAAAAAGATTTAAAATGTGAGGTCATTGGGGATTGAACCCATGACCTCACTAAATGAAAATTTCATAAAAAGTTCGTGAGAAAAATGAAAGGAAAAATAGATGTGGTGAGTGGGGATTGAACCCACAACCTCTTGAATGGATGAGAGAGTTAGGAGAAAAATAAAGGAGAAAATAAATGTGGAGAGTGGGGATTGAACTCACATCCTCTTGGATAGGTGAGAAAGTTAAGAGATAAATTAAAAGAAAAATAATGAGCTTGTGGGGGATTGAACCCACAACCTCCTTGACTTAAACGAAAAAGGAGAGGAGAAAAAGAAAGAAAATATTATGGGGTTGATGGGGATCGAACTAGGGTCTCCCAAATCTGAAAAATGTAATTATCAAGTTTAAATTAAGATTAAGTATTGTCCAAGGATTCGAAATCGGGTTCCCTTGACCAGTTCCGTATTGACATGTAAGTCATACGTAAGTAAATATTTAATGAATGCTGCCTCTAAAAATCGAAATCAATATCTTGGCATATCTACAAGATGCATAAGTCTTGTACCACATAATCTTGGGTAAACATGAATCACTTAGACAAACTATGAATGTAGCCTCATGGCTTGTATGTGTGGACTCATAAGTCTAGCATACGTTTAAAAGTAAGTGAGCCTAAGATGTATGTGATAAAATGATGTAACCCTAGAAGGGTTAAGTAAGAGTGTGAAACACGCTAAATGGCAAAGTGCATTGGCATATCATGAAATGAACATTCACGTGAAGGGGTGAGTAATTATGAAAAGCAAATGTGTTAAAGTTAATGAATGAGGTAACAATATGATAAGAGGCTAATGTGAAAGATGAGAGCAATTGCAAATGAGCCTAAGTAAATGTTACCAAAACGTAATCACCTATGAGAGTGTAAAGCTAATGAAGAGACCAGTGTTTATGAATACTCTAATGAAAGTATTGAAGTTAATGCATACTTAATACTAATGATGAGATGAGAAATCATCTAATGAGCTATGATGTCCTTATGCTAGAAGCCAGCTTCCATGATGTATAACTTGAATGTAATGGAACTTTATACTGAGCACCGATAGGCTATCTATGAGCGGTGATGCCTTCCTTCAGGAAGGGCGGAGGTTCATGTAACTCTCATGAGATGAGACTGTCCGGCATGCCGGGTATGAGTCTCCTTATATCTCCTAGTCTTTGAACCTATACTGCCAATATAAGGATCTAGCAGGGTTCAATTCCCTATATACGCTAGCATATTTTTGTTCACTTTGGCCGGTGATTCTACCTCTTTTTGGTGTGGGTATTACACACTAGATTTCATGATGCTCACATGATCTATGTCAGTTAAGGTTAAAGTTCCCAAAGAAAGAATGAGGCCAGCCTCAAATGATGCACATAATGAAATGAACGATTCCAAAGGTGTTAGGATAAGATGATTAGGAGGTGAGCTAGACTCATTTAATGACACTAGGTTATTCTTGGTCATCGCACAGCAAACCCGATGAGAGTCTTAAACTACATCCTAGGTATGACTAGTGATTGCACTAGTATATGAATGAATGAAAATGAAGTACGTATGAATGAATGAAGCAGACTCTGTGTTTGCTAAAGAAGGCTCCCTAGTTGAGGTCCCATATGTTGAGCCCTCATTTTGGGAAGTCCTAATGTCAAGTCCATGATTCCAAGGTCTCATGGCATATGAAAGAATGATATGAACTACGTGATATGATATGTGCAATATGTTATGTGCTTCTTGCAAAATGATATGTATGATGATTCATGTTACTCTCATGGCATGACTTTCCTAATCCAAATTTGGCAAGTCCACTGACTTTCCTAATCCAAATTTAGAAAGTCCACTTACTTTCCTAATCCAAATTTGGCAAGTCCACTGACTTGACTTTCTATGAATCATGTTGTTAGGAAAGAGCTATTCTTACTCATGCATGTCCTTGGTGTGTGCTTACATATACCCATACTTAGTACAAGTGTGTACTAATCCCATACAATATCTACTTTTAGGTACAGGCACAGGTGGACGTTAGAGCTTATAGGTCGACGATGAAGCTATCCGGACTTGGAGCATTCATCCGGACTTGGTAGGCCCTTATGCTTTCGAGGACGCTTGCCCATTATATTCAAGCTTAGATATAGGTTTTGAGTTAGTGGAGTGTGTTCCACCAGCGTTTCTTTCTCATTTTATTTCAGACATTGTATTGGTGCCATTTTGGCAAGTATACATTTAATGTAGTATTGAACTATTTCTTTCATTTGATGATCTTAATATTAGATGGTTGATTGAACGTTTATGAGTTTAAGTAGAATGTCTTATATGAACGTTAAGTAACAAAAAGTTCAAATTTTCCGCTAAAATTAACCTAGATGAAGTAACGATGACGTATGTAGGCTTGTCTGCGACCTCTGAGAGGTCAATGATGCCGGTCTCGTCTGGGGTCTAGATTCCGGTCGTAACATTAGTCTCTGAAGCCATCGACGCCCAGAAGGACGGGCCGTCGACCCATCGATGCTCAGTAGCTTGGGTCGTCCATTGGCTCCTTCAAAAGATGCTGAAGCTTGCTGCCAACTTGGGGTGTTTTGTGTAAATTCACCCCAAGTCTTTTATAACCCTAGGTCAATATTTTTAGTGTTTTAAAATTATATTAAGTTAGTTTTAAGCCCTAGACCTAGACAAGACCCTCACTTCTAAATTCAAACTCTCTCTCTCTAAAAACAAACTCTCTCAAGTCTCCATTGAAACTAGAGGTCAACAATGCTAGGAGGGGCTTGTTTGGACGTGGTTCTTCACCAAAATCTTTGGGTTTGATTGCATTTGAGGTATGGTATCCATTCTTGAATACTATTTCATTCAAGGAGCCATTTCCAAAGAATTTCCAAAAAGGATTTTCAAGCCTAGTTTCTATTATCTTCAACCCAAATATGGGTCTTGCATGAAAATGTTTCTAATGGGTAATTAATGATGTTTCTAATTTACTTGGTGATTCTAATGCTAAGACCTTAATTAAATCATGTCAAAGTTTTCTTTCAAATGGTGGTTTAAGAAATGGGTCAAATGAGCATATTTATGTATAAAATGAACTTTGGTTTTCTTCTGTTGTAATGTTGATTTAACTACTGCCCTAAGGGCCTTATTATAATGAATTATCGATAAAAATGCTTATAAGTTGTTATGGCTTGTTAACTTGAAGAGTTTATTATATTGTATTGTTCTTATTATGAATTGATCTTGAGTGGTATGGTCCATCTTCTTGGTGGCGGTGTTTATTTGATGAATTTGTTATGTTTAGTATGTTTTGAGAATATGATCTTGAAGATCTAAATTATGAAATGAAGAGATATTAAAAATGGGTCTTGTAATGTGTTTTGTGAAGCTTGAAATGTATGTTTGACCTAGATTAGGTCTAAATGAAGAATGTGATTATGTGAAGTATGTAAAGTGTGTGAATTGATGAATGAAGGTCTAAAGCATATTTAGAAGTAATGTATATAAAGTGAGGCTTATTATGCAAGGTGTGCTCACATGTACACACACACTTCAAGTGAATGAATTAAACTAGATTTAGTAAGAAGGGGAGTCTTGGGGTAAACACTCTTCGTGAGTTGAGATGAAGTGTCTAGTAATAACCTCACTATCCCTAATGAGCTTTCCAAGATAGGTCGTAGGATGAATGCACTTCGTGAGTTGAGATGTGGTATTTGCTAGTTATCCTTAACCTATAGTCTATAATGTGAGAATCCGCGGGGAGTTATGCCTAGTACCGAGATGATAGGAAGAAGAGGTGGAATACACTTCGTGAGTTGAGATGTTGTATTCCATTGTACCTCTTGAGATGAGTACTCCTCGTTAGTAGAGAATGAGTTACTTAGTAGCAATATCCCTATCCCTTAACTTTGTGCCCGCATTGGTGTAGCTATTGGGAAAGCCATGTAAAAGGTAAGAATATGACCTTACTCTAGGCAAGTGAGGATCCCTCATCCGATAGGGGTTAATATCGGGATTCCATGCCTAGCTCTCATGGTCTTTGTCGGTTAAGCTAACCCCCCACAAAAGTAATGAAAATGATAAGTCGTCTAATTAATGTGATACATATGTGAATTGATTGAACTAAGACTTCTAAAAGAACGTGCTACTTAGGGTAGGTGGTGGTTTTGGACGGTATCTATCCTTTGCACTAAGTAGGACCTTCCAAAAGGGAAGACTTTGTGCCAAACCTTATAAAAGAGTGTACTACTTAGGGTAGGTGGTGGTATGGGACGCTATCCTACTCATTGCACTAAGTAGGTATTCCGAAAGGGAAGTGTTTGGTGTTTTGTTGGGTGTTCTTCTAATGTGTTGTGTTTGGGTGGTGACTTGTTCTCCCGAGGTGAGTAAGTCGAACGGGGTAGTCTTGTGAATCGCTTGGGTGTGCATTGAAGGAAGTGTTTAGACGTTTTCTTCATGTCTTACCTTACAGAATCGTAAGATTATCCTTAGGTAGGGAAACTCCTACTGAAATGGGTTCACTTCCCCAATTGCAATACTTGAAAGTTCACCATTGTTGGAGTCTTTAGTTCAAAGTAAAGCTTTTAAACTTACTATAACGTCTTAAAATGGTTTAATGTAATGTTAGAGGAATAGTTCACTGTAAGTGCATCTTTTTGATTAATTTGTTGTAACATGCTCAAATCCTTGGGAATCCATTAGGATCGCTAGTGGGAGTTGTAATATGGGATGCTACTCTCACGTTGCACTTAGTGTAACCTAAGATTCCTATTGGAAGAGAGTACTTATGTGAAAGTCGTATACTTGAGTAGTTCACTGTAACGTGTGATGGGTTTACTGTAAAGTGTGTCTTTAAGTCAAAATTATGGTAATTCTTCTTATGATGTTAAATGATGCTTCTTATGTTATTTGCTTCTAAATTCATGAAGGTTTTATTAACTTGGCACGAAAGCTTATTTTTGCTAAAATGTCCATTTTTACATGTTTATGCATATGCCATACTTAGTACATTATTTGTACTTACCCCATACCTATTCTATATCTTATAAGTATAGGTTGGAAGCTTTGGAAGGTTGAAGTTGAAGGTTGGGAATTCTATCTCTCAAGATTTGGTATGTCCTCATATATTCGAGGACATAGTTTATGTTTCTTACTTATATTATTAAGACTTATTTTGTATTTTTCCTTTTATTGTAAAGGGTTGTGTCCCTAAGATTCTAAGTCGTGTCTTTAAGTTGGCTTGTGACGATGAGATTTCCTAGTATTTATGAAAGACTTCTTTTATTTAATTATTTCGTGATAAGTTTTAATTCCACACTACTTTTCATGTCTTATGTATGAATACGAAGTTTGAAGGGCTTGTATGAGACCCCAAAGGGTCAAGTACGACCGGCCACAATCCGAGGGTTGTCCCTAGCTTCTAGGGGGTGCTTTCGAGTCGTTACAGACTTTGTATCAGAGCATAAGGTTTTGGGAACTAGATTAGGGTCTAAAAGTGTCACAAGCCACATCTAGTAGTATCTTGGTCATTGGTGTGAGCCCGACACATCCATGGACAAGAGGCTATAGGATGCTAGAAGTTTCACTTCCTTCTCTATTCTAATGTCGTGCCTTAGAGTTAAGTTTATAAGGTGTCTTTTCTCAACGTCTTCTCTTTGTGTTTATAGGGCATGAATACGAGGAGATCGACCGCTAGAAGGGAGGTGGGAGGTGTAGAAAATGAGAGAATCCCTCCCAGTGTTGACCAAGTTCATATTGAGGGCCTAGATGAAGAGGATGTGGAGGTTCCCCTTCAAGAACCTCAAGTGCCTCCGGAACCCCAACGGCCTCAAGTGCCTCCTATGCCTCAAGCTCCTTTTGTTGAGGAGGATATGACTAATGCGGAGTTGATGGCTGCCCTAATGAACTTGACCCAACTCATGACGTCTCAAGCTCAAGTCGTCAACAATCACTTTGTTGCGCAAGCTAATCAAGGATATAGGCCCCTACTAAATGCTAGTACACCCTCTTCTAGGATTCGGGATTTAATGAGGATGAACCCTCCAACTTTTCATGGAACTAAGGTGGATGAGGATCCACAAGGCTTCATAGAAGAGATTTTCAAAGTTGTAGATGCTATGGGTGTGACCCCTAGGGAGAAAGCGGAATTGGCCGCTTACCAACTTAAGGATGTGGATCAAGTGTGGTATGATCAATGGAGAGGTGAGAGACCCTTAGAGAGAGGTCCAGTTGATTGGGAGGAATTCAAAGAGGCTTTCCTTGATAGGTTCTTTCCCCTAGAGTGGAGGAAGAAGAAAATTGTTGAGTTCATGAATCTTCGTCAAGGGGGAATGAGTGTGCAAGAGTACTCTCTCAAATTTACCGAACTCTCCAAGTATGCCCCAACTATGGTAGCCAACCCTAGGGCTAGGATGAACAAATTTGTGATGGGAGTGTCTAGCTTGGTGGAAAAAGAGTGTCGTACGGCAATGCTTCTTATTGACATGGATATCTCTAGACTCATAGTTTATGCACAACAAATTGAGGAGTCCAAAATTAGGGAGATAAGGCAAGAGGGTAAAATGCCTAGGTCGGATGATTCTAGTCACCAAAAGCCTAAGAAGAGGTTCTATCACCAAGATTCTTCCATGGGAAACAAGGATAGGTCTCCAAACCAACATTCTCAAGGTGGTGGTCATACTTTTGAAAGGGCTAGGTGTCCTACTTATGGGAAGCAACATTCGGGTAAGTTTCTTGCCGGAACGAATGGTTGTTTTAGATGTGGTAGCAAAGTCCACAAGATGAGGGACTGCCCTAACCTCAAAGAAAGGGGAAAATATGGCAATCAGGCTTCCCTAGATCCTAATACTCCCAAGAAGAACCCTTCCTATGGGATGGGAGCTAGGAAGGATAACTAATCCGGATTTGATGATCTTGATAAGTCTTAACCCTTTATGATTGTTGTTTTTATGTTTTGAAATGAGTTTATGTGGTTTATATTTCATATGATCATGTCATCTTGATGAATTGCTCAAGGAATGGATTTTTGAAAAATTTGGCATGCTAAACAGTGACTACAGTGATGCTCACTGTAAAATTTTTGGTTTTTGAGAAAAAAAAACTTTTCTTGAATTGAAGTTTCAATGTGGGCAAAAGTGTTGTATATGAGCATGTTTAATGTTGGAGAAGGTAGTTCCTCCATAAAAGAAGGTTAAGAATTATTTTTGAAATTTGTGAAGTTTGGCAAAAGGTTGCCTATGTTGCTAAGTGTTTGAAAGTGTGAAATAATGCTCCTTGTTAGTTGATGCTTAGATCCTTGATGTTTTGATCATGATTGCAATGTTTTATGTGAGTCTAAGTGAGTCCTTGATGGTCCTAGAGTTTAAGTGTCATTAGAGGACGATGTATCCCAAGTGGGGGAGAATGTAACGCCCTAAAATGAACTAAGGTGAACTAGAGATTCGTGGTTGTTTCTTGAGTAAATTTTATGTTAAAATGAGTTACTTTAGTTTTCTTAAGAAGTGTGTAAAGTTTGGTTAAGTTTGGAGTTAAATCGACTCAGAACGTCCATGACGTTCTGAAGGTGTACTTTAGAAAGTACTTGTGTGTCTTGAGGTTTTTGAGTGAGTTTTACGTGTTCGTTTTACTTGAAACTTGTGTGAGATGTTCCTAAGACGTAGATTAACATGTTTAGGGGTTTAAAGTTTGGGCACGAACCCACCTAGGACCCTCAAGGGACCCTAGATGAAGGGCCCAAGACTTAGCACCAAACTGCCAAGAACACTGCTCCATCGATGAGGTAGTCTACTGGGCATAAGCCCATCAACGCCCCGTCAACTGGGGGGCGTAGTCCCATACATAGTGGGAATTCTATCCCCCCATGATGCAGTCTCTGAAGCCATCGACGCCCAGCAGGACAGGCTGTCGACCCATCGATGCCCAGTAGCTTGGGTCGTCGATTGGATCCTTCAAAAGTTGTTGAAGCTTGCTGCCAACTTGGGATGTTTTGTGTAAATTCACCCCAAGTCTTTTATTACCCTAGGTCAATATTTTTAGTGTTTTTCAGTTATATTAAGTTAGTTTTAAGCCCTAGACCTAGACAAGACCCTCACTTTTGAATCCAAACTCTCTCTCTCTAAAAACAAACTCTCTCAAGTCTCCATTGAAGCTAGAGGTCAAGAAGGCTAGGAGGGGCTGGTTTGGACGTGGTTCATCACCAAAATCTTTGGGTTTTCTTGCAATTGAGGTATGGTATCCATTCTTTAATACTATTTCATTGAAGGAGCCATTTCCAATGAATTTCGAAAAAGGGTTTTCAACCCTAGTTTCTATTATCTTCAACCCAAATATGGGTCTTGCATGAAGATGTTTCTAATGTCTAATTAATGATGTTTCTAATGTTAGTTGGTGATTCTAATGCTAAAACCTTAATGAAATCATGTTAAAGTTTCCTTTCAAATGGTGGTTTAAGAAATGGGTCAAATGAGCATGTTTATGTATAGAATGAACTTTGGTTTTCTTCTTTTGTAATGTTGGTTTAGATACTTCCCTAAGGGCCTTATTATGATGAATTATTGATAAAAATGCTTATAGGTTGTTATGGCTTGTTAACTTGAAGATTTGCTTATATTGTATTGTTCTTATTTTAAATTGATCTTGAGTGGTATGGTCCATCTTCTTGGTGGCGGTGTTTATTTGATGAATTTGTTAGTTTAGTATGTTTTGAGAATATGATCTTGAAGGTCTAAATTGTGAAATGAAGATATATTAGAAATGGGTATTGTAATGTGTTTTGTGAAGCTTGAAATGTATGTTTGACCTATATTAGGTCTAAATGAAGAATGTGACTATGTGAAGTATGTAAAGTGTGTGAATTGATGAATGAAGGTCTAAAGCATGTTTAGAAGTAATGTATATGAAGTGAGGCTTATTATGCAAGGTGTGCTCACATGTACGCACACACACTTTAAGTGAATAAATGAAACTAGATTTAGTAAGAAGGGGAGTCTTGGGGTGGACACTTTTCGTGAGTTGAGATGAAGTGTCTAGTAACAATCTCACTATTCCTAATGAGCTTTCCAAGATAGGTCGGAGGATGAATGCACTTCTTGAGTTGAGATGTGGTATTCGCTAGTTATCCTTAACCTATAGTCAATAATGTGAGAATCCGTGGGGAGTTATGCCTAGCACCGAGAGGATAGGAAGAAGAGGTGGAATACACTTCGTGAGTTGAGATGTTGTATTTCATTGTACCTCTTGAGATGAGTAATCCTCGTTAGTAGAGAATGAGTTACTTAGTAGCAATCTCCCTATCCCTTAAGTATGTGCCCGCATAGGTGTAGATATTGAGAAAGCCATGTAAAAGCTAAGAAGTATGACCTTACTCTAGGCTAGTGAGGATCCCTCATTTGATAGGGGTTAATATCGGGATTCCATGCCTAGCTCTCATGGTCTTTGTCGGTTAAGCTAACCCCCCACAAAAGTAATGAAAATGATTAGTCGTCTAAATAATGTGATACGTGTGTGAATTGATTGAACTAAGCCTTCTAAAAGAATGTGCTACTTAGGGTAGGTGGTGGTATGGGACGCTATCTATCCTTTGCACTAAGTAGGACCTTACGAAAGGGAAGACTTGGTGCCAAACCTTATAAAAGAGTGTACTACTTAGGGTAGGTGATGGTATGGGACGCTATCCTACTCATTGAACTAAGTAGGCATTCTGAAAGGGAAGTCTTTGGTGTTTTGTTGGGTGTTCTTCCAATGTTTTGTCTTTGAGTGGTGACTTGTTCTCCAGAGGCGAGTGAGCCGAACGGGGTAGTCTTGAGGATCGCTTAGGTGTGCATTGAAGGAAGTGTTTAGACGTTTTCTTCATGTCTTACCTTAGAGAATTTTAAGATTATCCTAAGGTAGGGAAACTCCTACAGAAATGGGTTCACTTCCCCATTTGTAATACTTTGGAAGTTCACCATTGTTGGAGTCTTTAGTTCAAAGTAAAGATTTTAAACTTACTATAACGTCTTAAAATGGTTTACTGTAATGTTAGAGGAATAGTTTACTGTAAGTGCATCTTCTTGATTAATTTGTTGTAACGTGCTCAAATCCTTGGAAATCCATTAGGAGCGCAAGTGGGAGTGGTAGTATGGGATGCTACTCTCACATTGCACTTAGTGTGACCTAAGAGTCCTATTGGAGGAGAGTACTTATGTGAAAGTCGTATACTTGAGTAGTTCACTGTAACATGTGATGGGTTTACTGTAAAGTGTGTCTTTAAGTCAAAATTATGGAAATTCTTCTTTAGATGTTAAATGATGCTTCTTATGTTGTTTGCTTCTAAATTCATGAAGGTTTTATTAAATTGGCACGAAGACTTATTTTTGCTAAAATGTACCTTTTTACATGTTTTTGCATATGCCATACTTAGTACATTATTTGTACTAACCCCATACCTTTTCTATACCTTGTAAGTATAGGTTGGAAGCTTTGGAAGGTTGAAGTTGAAGCTTGGGAATTCTATCTCTCAAGATTTGGTATGTCCTCATATATTCGAGGACATAGTTTATGTTTCTTAGTTTTATTATTAAGACTTATTTTGTATTTTTCCTGTTATTGTAAAGGGTCATGTCCCTAAGATTCTAAGTCGTGTCTTTAAGTTGGCTTGTGACGATGAGATTTCCTAGTATTTATGAAAGACTTCTTTTATTTAATTATTTTGTGAATTTTTTTAATTCCGCACTACTTTTCATGTCTTATGTATGAATGCGAAGTTGAAGGGCTTGTATGAGACCCCAAAGGGTCAAGTACGCTCGGCCATGATCCGAGGGTTGTCCCTAGCTTCTAGGTGGTGCTTTCGGGTCGTGACAGGGTCTTTCGCCCCTCCATTGCTCAAACCACACTTGAGCCACATCTTTGAGTTGGTAAGCAGCTAACTCCGCTTTCTCCTAGGGATCACACCCATAGCATCTACCACTTTGAACACCTCATCAATGAAACCTTGTGGATCTTCATCTACCTTATTTCCATGAAAAATTGAAGGGTTCATCCTCATGAATTCCCGAATTCTAGAAGCGGGAGTACTACCATTAGGTTGAGGTCCACCTACTTGATTAGCTTGGGCAACAGAGTAATTATTGACGACATGAGCTTGGTCTGTCATGAGTTTGCGTCAAATTAATTAGGGCAGCCCTCAACTCCGCATTAGTCATATCTCCCTCAAAAAAAGGAGCTTGAGGTATAGGAGGCACTTGGGGCACTTGAGTCTCTTGAGGTTCCGGAGTGTAAGATCCCAAAAATGACTTATGTAAAATAGAGCATAACGTGGTTGTAATGATGGTCTAAGGTCATAAAATGGTCTTTAATATGTTATTGAAGCAGTGTCTAAGTGTTTAGGTGCATTGGAAGTCGAAACGTCAAGGGACGACTAAGACGTTCGACGACTAAATAACCTAATTGCCTCATATGTGGTTTTATGATCTTATGTGTGATTCATGAGATAGTGAGGTCCTTCAATGAGTAATTATGGTGTATATACGCAATGTGTAAAGTTTCGTGAAGTTTGAAGGTCAAACGTCCATGAACGTCCATGACGTTCGAAAGGTGTGCCTTGAAATGACATTGTGTGTCTAAGCATGTTTTGTTGAGTATTACGTGTTCGTTTAGAGTGAAATTCATTTGAGAAGTACTAAAATCTTATATGAGCATGTTTGGGTTGCAAACGTCCGGGCAAACATCCCCAAGGACCAACCAAGAGTCCTTGAGAAGGACCCATGTTGGTGGCAAAGACTGTCCAACACAGCCCACCTACAGATGGCAATCGATGCCCAGTGGGTCAATCGACGCCCCGTAGGTGAGGTTTCGTCGATGGATACTCAGGTATGGGGAAGGAAAGGCCAAATACTAGCCTCAGTCCCAAACCACGGACGAGGATTATGGTCCGTTGGTCAAGGGAAGTGTCGTCGATGGTCCTTTCGTCTGTAAGGCTGTTCCTGCGCAGTTTCACTGTAAGCTAAGGGGTGAAGTTGTAAATTAACCCCACGTCCAAAATAATAATATTGGAGGTTCCTTAAGGGTCTTTTGGGTATTTTAGACATGCATATAAGTCTTTAACACATAGAAGAATCCATTCTTCAAAATCAAAACACAAAATCCCTTAGAAATTTCTTAAGACTCCATTAAAGCCAAAACTCAACAAAGAGCTTGGATTGGAGATATGAGTGGTGATTCTTCATAATATTGGAGAATTAACATCATTGAGTTATGGTTTTTTATCCTTGAAACTCTCATCAAGGAGCCCAAATTCAAAGAAGTTTTCTAAGGTCTTCAAAGATTAACTTGTCCAATTTTATGATCTAGACATGGGTTCTTGTATTAAAGGTTTTTAATCATTGAATATTGATTGAATTGTTGTTAATTAGATCATTTTAACTTAATATTGTCTTAATGCTTATGAATTATGGTGTAGTTTTCTATGGGTTATTGAATGATGTAAGAACTGTATTAAATTGATGTCTAATTGGTCTTAGATTTATAAATTTATATTGAATTGACTTAGATTCATTGAGTATTATTATTTATGCATTGCTTTGATGTTCATGACAATGGGTAAGAGCCTTATGGTGTTGAATTGGATGATTTAAACATTGATTCAAGTGGAGAGAATGGATTCGTGGTACGCTGCCCTATTTCTCTTTATTTTAAGTTTTATATCTCTTCAATTATATTGTGATTAGTGTTTTCCACTTATGGTGGCGGTGTTATGTGATTGATGTGGCCTTATCGGCATTATTTTAAGTGTTATGATGATCATGGCCTTGTCGGAAACTACTTGAAGTAATATGATGATTTTGTGTAGTTGATTGTGTGATTTATGATCATACCTACCGATACGTGAAGTAATGTGAGAGTATGTGTTTCTTCTATTGATGCTATTTAGGTGATCATGTTAGACTCTGACTATGTGTTCATGTGTGTAGTCTTAGAGTTGATGCATGATTGTTCCTACTTGACTATATGAGCTTATGAGGATTATATTGATGATGATATAGTAGTGTATAGGGTGACTTAAATATGATAATGGTTATTCCTATGTGCTTCTAGAATAAAATGTAATATGTGCTAAAGTAAAGTAATTATGTGTCTTGTTTATGTAGACTTAAGTCCCTTTTCTTGATGCATGAATGGTATGTGAATATGTGATGTCTTCACTTAGGATGCTAAAGCCTCTTAGTCTTGTATGTATGAAAGACATGAGACCTTGAATGATGTTAAGAGGTCCTTTATGTGCAACCTTGAACCTAGTGGTAAGATTATGAATACTGAAGTCGAAAGCCGTAATAGTATCCTTATTGTAATAAATGATGGACTTAAAGTTTATTGGCTTGAACGGCATCATATTAATCCTTAGGAAAGTCTTTATGAGCATCGTTTCGCCATTGTAAGGCATCCCCAGGGGACCTCTTTGGTAGGGTAAATGTAATTGGGTTATGAACTTGATATGAAACTCTTTGTATTAACATTTAATGGGAATTACTCCATGAGAACAAAGGCTAGCACCGAGTGAGTATGGTAAGGGAAGTAGTTCTAGTTAAAGTATGAGTCTAGAATACAAAGTAAACTCTTCATATTCCTTAACCATGTGCCTACATTAAAAGTAGTATTGAGGATCGTTTAGGCATGCTAAAAGAGGGTGTATGGGCGGTCTCTCTTTGTGTTGCTTAAGTAAGTCTTCGGATAGCTTTTAGTGGGATACTTACATGCTAGAAGGTGTCTTAGGTAAAGGTAAGCAACTTCACTGTGATAGTGAAGAAGTTCACTTACAGTGAGTTGAAGTCACTGTAATGTGTTCCTAAAAATGTTATAAATTGACTAAGTGATTTATTATGTGTCTCTAAGATGTTGAATGTTGTTCTTATGATTATATTATATTGAAACAAAAATTATGCGTATTTCAAATAAATGTCCGTTTTCATGATTTTTATGCATTATGTCACACCTAGTACATATGGTTGTACTAATTCTATGCTTTTATGTATCTCTTTAGTGGTTGGTAGGTGAGGAGCATTTGGGAAGAGGGACTTGGATCGTAGCATTTTTTAAGTGAAGTTGAAGTATGTCCTCATTGAACTCGAGGGCATAGATGTCTTTTATATCTCTTATTGAAGTATTGTAATAGACTTAGTAATACTATATTTGTATCGTGTATGGGCCGTGTCACAAGTACTCTTGTGTCTAAGCTTTGATGAGATTGAGACTTAGTATTTCCTATGGATTTTATATGAAAGTGTTTTTAAAGACTATGAAATGTTTTGTCAAAAGTTTTAATTCTGCACTACTTTTCACTATGTATATGTGATGAACGATACGAAAGGGCTTGTATAAGACCTCCGAGAGGTCGAGTACGCTGTTTGCACGCGAGAGTTCCATATCTTCTAAATTGTGGTCTCGGGATGTGTCAAGTTGTGTATCAGAGCATAGGTTATAAAAGTAGTCTTAGGAATCGTAAAATATTATCATGTCGTCTAATAGACTCTCGACCATTAATTTGAGTCGCAACACATCTATAGGCGAGAGGCTATAGGAAGATAAAGTTTCCCTTCTTTTCAACTACTATGTCATGTCATAGAGTAAAAAGTTATGAGTACTCTTTTCTTATGGTTTTCCTTGTGTTTCTATGAAGATGAATACGAGGAGGACACCGGCTAGGAGGGTTGAGGAAAATGATGTTCATGAACAGATTCCTCATCAAGTTTAGCAAGTTGAGAAAGTTCCTCAAGATTGTCAAGGAGTCCAAGGTTATCAAGTTCCTATTGTGCAAGGAGGTAATGAGGATCCGGTGGTTCCCCCCGGAATTGTCTAATAGAGATATTAGATAGGCTCTTCTTGCTTTAGCCCGAGCCGTGACTACTCAAGCGAATTTGAATATGATGCCTAGAATGAATGTTGCAGAGATCACTATGACCTATAGGTTGATAGACTTTGTGACGATGAATCCTCCTATATTTCTTGGCTCTAAGGTGGGAGAGGATCTCCAAGAGTTCCTTGATAGTGTGTATGAGGTGTTGAGTTCTGTGGGGGTTACATCTAGGGAAAAGGCGGAGTTATCTTCGTATCAATTGAGGGATGTTTCTTCAAGTATGGTACACTCAATTGAAGGATAATAGGCCAGTTGAGTCGGGTCCTATTGAGTGGGAAGAATTTAATGAAGCTTTTCAAGGAAAGTACTTTCCCCGTGAGAGGAGAGAGGTTAAGGTAGAGGAGTTTATCAATATCAAGCAAGTCAATATGAGTGTTGAGGAGTACTCTTTGAAGTTGTCAATATTGTCTAGATATGCACCCTCTTTAGTGTCAAATTCTAGGGATGAGATGAGTCATTTTGCGATCGGGGTCACCGACTTAGTAGAGGAAGAATGTCGTACAGCCATGCTACATGATGATATGACCTTACCTAGAATCATGGATTATGAACAATGTATTGAAGTGTCTAAACTTGGAAGGATTGCTCGAACTTGAAGAGAGGTGGTTCAAGTGATCACGGGCAACCTAGGTTCAAAAAGAGGGCTCAAACTCAAGGTGAATCTAGTGCTCAAATTAGAGAAAGGAGGTAGTTCTCAAAATGTCAAGCCTACATGTGTCACTTGTGGAAAAAGGCATTATGGTGAGTGTAAAAGGGGTACCGGGAGTTGTTTTGGATGTGTAAAAGATGGACACAAAGTGAGGGATTGTCTTAATAGAGATGGTAAGAAATTTGCCCCTAATGTTCCAAAAGGTGATGCTTCAACAACGAGGCATTTCTATGCACTCCGGGGTAAAGGAGAAAAGCCGTATTCGAGTGATGATGATGTTGGTAAGTCCTTGTAGTTCTCTTTTGTGATATGATTTCCTTCTAAGTGGGGGATTATTGTTAGTAGATGGGATAGAAAGTCGTAGAAGTTTGTTGCATGTGCATGGTGTTTAGGAGTTTTCTTCAAATTGAATTTCATTAAATTCTTGCATTGTGTATTTTATGAAGCCATGATCATGTTGTAAAAGGTTTTTATATGATTTTGCTTTTCATATTAGCATGTTTCCATCATGAATTGCCTAAAAGTTGCATTTTTGAAAAAGTTGCACAATTCACTGTAATGAACTGCCTGTTCACTGTAACATTTTTCAAAATTTGACTAATTCGTTCTTTGGTAAAAAATTGTTGTAAAATGATTAGAACTGATGTGTATGAGTATGATAATAAATATAAAATGAGTTTTTTTCTATTTGGAATGAAGGATGTGAGTTTTATGGAATGATGGGTTATATAATTTATTCTTATTTCTTGTTGTGATGTGAATCTCTTGACTGTGTGAAATTAATGTTTTCTCTAGATTATTGTATTGTATAATGTGTTATGTGGTATGGTTATGATCTGATAGTTGAATCCCTATTGCTTGAAGTGTTCGGATAGTGGCAAGTGTCATTCAAGGACGAATGTTGTCCAAGTGGGGGAGATTGTAAGATCCCGAAAATGACTTAGGTAAACTAGAGCCTAAAGTGGTTTTCATGATGTTCTAAGGTCCTAAAAAGGTCTATAATGTGTTTTATTGAGGCAATGTCTAAGATTTTAGGTGCATTGGAAGTTAAACGTCAAGGGACGACTAAGACGTTCGACAACTAAGTCACCTAATTGTCTCATATGTGGTTTTATGTGCTTATGTGTGATTTATAAGGTTGTGAGGTCCTTAAATGAGTTATTATGGTGTATATAGGCAGTGTATCAAGTTTCGTGATGTTTGGAAGTCAAACGTCCATGAATGTTGATGACGTTTGAAAGGTAAGCCTTGAAATGACCTTGTGTGCCTAAGCTTGTTTCGTTTAGTTTTACGTGTTCATTTTGGAAGAAAATAATGTGAGGCCAAGGGTTATTGAGGAAGGACCCATGATGGTGGCAAAGACTTTCCAAGACAGCCCACCTAAGGATGGCAATCAACGCCCAGTGGTTCAGTCGACGCCCCGTACGAGTCCCAATCCATGGACCAGCAGGACGGTCCGTTGGTCAAGGGACGTGCCGTCGTTGGTCCTTCCGTCTGTAAGGCTGTTCCTGCACAGTTTCACTGTAAGTTGAGGGGTGAAGTTGTAAATTCACCCATCGTCCAAATATGATGATTTGCGGTTCCTTAAGGGTCTTTTAGGTAATTTAGACATGTATATAAGTCTTTAACACTTGGAAGAATTCATTCTTCAAAATCAAAACCCCAAAATCCCTTAGAAAATGCTTAAGGCTCCATTAAAGCCAAAACTCAAAGAAGAGCTTGGATTGGAGATTTGAGTGGTGATTATTCATAAAATTGGATGATTAACATCATTGAGGTATGGGTTTTGATCCTTGAAACTCTATTCATCAAGGAGCCCAAATTCAAAGAAGTTTTCTATGGTTTACAAAGATGAACTTGTCCAATTTTATGATATAGCCATGGGTTCTTGCATTAAAGATTTTTAATCAATGAATAGTGATTGAATTGTTGTTAATTAGATGATTTTAACTAAATAACCTATTAACCCATGTAATTGATGAACCCTAGTTTTTGACTACTTTATGGGTTACTTAATATTGTTTTAATGCTTATGAATTATGGTGTAGTTTTCTATGTGTTATTGAATTATGTAAGAATTGTATTCAATTTATGTCTAATTGGTATTATATTGATAAATATACATTGAATTGACTTAGATTCATTGAGTATTATGATTTATGCATTGAATTAATGTTCATGGTCATGGGTAAGGGTCTTACGGTGTTGAATTGGATGATTTAAAAATGGATTGATGTGGAGAGAAATCATTGGTGGTACGCTGCCCTATTTATATTTATTTTAAAATTTTATATATCTTCAATTATGTTGTGATTGTTATGGTCCACTTATGGTGGCGGAGTTATGTGATTGATGTTCCCTTGTCGGCGTTATTTTAAGTATTATAATGATCATGGCCTTGTCGGCAACTACTTGAAATGATATGATGATTTTCTGTAGTTGATTGTGTGATTTATGATCATACCTACCTATATGTGAAGTAATTTGAAAGTATGTGTTTCTTCTATTGATGTTATTTAGGTGATAATGTTTGACTATTACTATGTGTTCATATGTGTAGTCGTAGAGTTGATGCATGATTGTTCCTACTTGACTATATGAGTTTATGAGGATTATATTGATGATGATATAGTAGTATATAGGGTGACTTAAATATGATAATTGTTATTCCTATGTGCTTCAAGAATGACATGTAATATGTGCTAAAGTGATGTAATGTTGCGTCTTGTTTAGGTAGACTTAAGTCCCTTTTCTTGATGCATTATGGTATGTGAATATGTGATGTATTAACTTAGGATGCTAAATCCTCTTAGTATTGTATGTATGAATGACATGAGACCTTGAATGATGTTAAGAAGGTCCTTTATGTGCAACCATGAACCAAGTGGTAAGGTTATGAATATTGAAGTAGAAAGTCGTAACGGTATCCTTATTGTAATGAATGATGGACTTAAGGTTGATTGGATGGAATGGAATCATATCAATCCTTAGGAAAGTCATTATGAGATTCTTGTTGCCATTATAAGGCATCCCTAGGGGACCTCTTTGGTAGGGTAAATGTAATTGGGTTATGAACATGATATGGAACCCCTTTGTATGAACATTTAATGTGAATTACTCTACGAGAACAAAGGCTAGCACCGAGTGAGTATGGTAAGGGAAGTAGTTCTAGTTAAAGTATGAGGATAGAATACAAAGTAAGCCCTTCATATTCCTTAACCATGTGCCTACATGGGATGTATCCAAGTTCTACCATTGGCAAGTAGAACACTCTCATCGGAGTAGGATAGAACTTCGGATTTTATGTTTTGCTACCATGGTCTATGTCGGTTATTGCATATTCTCATCATATAGGATACTTATTAGCATTAGAGAAGTTCTATGAAGTTTAGGTGCTGGTATGAGACGCTATCTAGACATTGCACAATAGGCTTTGAAGATGTTATAGAGAGTCTCTAGGTCTTCTCCAAGACCACTACTTGAATGTTCTCTATATGATGAATGTATCTTAATGAACTAATGAAATAATGAATTATGTTAGAAAGCATGTAAATGAATGAGTACCTAATGTAGAGTTACATAAGGATTCCTTAGTTAAAGTATGAAGAGGGCATAAGGGATGATCTCTTCATGTCTTATCTAGGGAAGTCTTGAGAATGACTCTAGTTAGGGAAGTTAGTAGATTATTTAGGGCATGATCAAAACTTAGGAAGTCTTAAGGGTTATTTAGGTAACATTGAATAGTGTGTATGTTATGTGTTTGGTGTATTGTAAGTGTGTATGTGTCTAATTATAAGTAGTCTTGAGGATTGTTTGGGCATGGTTAGAGAGGGTGTATGGGTGGTCTATTGTTGCTTCAGTGAGTATTAGGAAAGATTTTAGTGGGATATTTACATTCTTGATGGTGTCTTAGGTAAAGGTAAGCAACTTCACTGTGACAGTGAAGAAGTTCACTGTATAGTTAGTTGAAGTCACTGTAATGTGTTCCTAAAAATGTTATAAATTGACTAAGTGATTTCTTATGTGTCTCTAAGATGTTAAATGTTGTTCTTATGATTATATTATGATATTTAAATAAAAAGGATGCATATTTCCAATAAATGTCCGTTTTCATGATTTTTATGCATTATGCCATACTTAGGACATGTGGTTGTACTAATTCCACGCTTTATCTATCTCTATAGTGGTTGGTAGGTGAGGAGCATTTGGGAAGCAAGACTTGGATGGTAGCATCGTTCAAGTGAAGTTGAAGTATGTCCTCATTTGACTCGAGGGCATAGATGTGTTTTATATCTCTTATTGAAGAATTGTAATAGACTTAGTAGTACTATATTCGTATCGTGTATGGGTCGTGTCCCAAGTACTCTTGTTTTTAAGCTTTTATGAGATTGAGAATTAGTATTTCCTATGGATTTTATATGAAAGTGTTTTTAAAGAGTATGAAATTTTTTGTGAAAAGTTTTAATTCCACACTACTTTTCACGATGTATATTCCATGAACGATACGAAAGGTCTTGTATAAGACCTCTGAGAGGTCGAGTACGCCGATTGCACTATGTTAGTGCCATATCTTCTAGGGAGTGGTCTCGGGATGTAACAAGCTTGGTATCAGAGAATAGATTATGAAAGTAGTGTTAGGAATCAAAAGGTCTCATCAAGTCGTCTAGTAGAGTCTTGACCATCAGTGTGAGTCGCGACACATCTATGGGCGAGAGGCCATAGGATGATAAAGTTTCCCTTCTTTTCTACTCCTATGTCGTGATGTAGTAAAAAGTTATGAGTACTCTTTTCTTATGGTTTTCTTTGTGTTTCTAGGAAGATGAATACGAGGAGGACACCGGCTAGGAGGGTTGATGAGAATGATGTTCATTAGGATATTTCTCCTAAAGTTGAGCAAGTTGAGCAAAATCCTCAAGAAGAGCAAGGAGTCCAAGGTTCTCAAGGTGCTCAAGTCCCTCCCCAAGGTGATCAAGTCCCTATTGTGAAAGGAGGTAATGAGGTTCCGGTGGTTCCCCCAGAATTGTCTAATAGAGATATTAGAGAGGCTTTGCTTGCTTTAGCCCGAGCCGTCACTATTCAAGAGAATTTGAGTATAGTTCCTAGAATGAATGTTGTGGAGAGCACTATGACCTCTAGGTTGATAGACTTCGTGAGGATGAATCCTCCTATATTTCTTGGCTCTAAGGTGGGAGAGGATTCCCAAAAGTTCCTTGATGGTGTTTGCAAGGTGTTGAGTGCTATGGGGGTTACATCTAGGGAGAAAGCGGAGTTAGCTTTGTATCAGTTGAGGGATGTTTCTCAAGTATGGCACACTCAATGGAAGGATAATAGGCCGGTTGAGTCGGGTCCTATTGAGTGGGATGAATTTAAGGAAGCTTTTCTAGGAAAGTACATTCCCCGTGAGAGGAGAGAGGTTAAGTTAGAGGATTTTATCAATATAAATCAAGGAAATATCAGTGTTGAGGAGTACTCTTTGAAGTTCTCAATGTTGTCTAGATATTCACCGTCTTTAGTATCAAATCCTAAGGATGAGATGAGTAATTTTGTGACCGGGGTCGCCGACTTAGTGAGGGGAGAATGCCGTACGACCATGCTACATGATGATATGACCTTAGCTAGACTCATGGATTATGCACAATCTATTGAAGAGACTAAACTTTGAAGGAGTGCCAGAAACTTGAATAGAGGTGGTTAAAGTGATCAAGGGCAACCTAGGTTCAAAAAGAGGGCTCAAACTCAAGGTGAACCTAGTGCTCCTAAGGTGAAATTTGAGTCACTTATGGAAAAAGGCATTATGGTGAGTGTCTAAGGGGCGGTAGTTGTTTTTGATGTGGAAGAGATGGAGACAAACTGAGGGATTGTCCTAATAGAGATGGTTAGAAATTTGCTCCTAATGTTCCAAAAGGTGATGCTTCAACAACGAGGCATTTCTATGCACTCCAGGCTAGAGGAGAAAAGCCGGATGAGAGTGATGATGATGTTGGTAAGTCTTTGTAATTCTCTTTTGTGATATGAGTTTCGTCTAAGTGGGGGAGTATGGTTAGTAGATGGGATAGAAAGTCCTAGAAGTTTGTTGCATGTGCAAGGTGTTTAGGAGTTTTGTTCAAATGGAATTTCATTAACTTCTTGCATTGTGTATTTTATGAAGCCATGATCATGTTGTAAAAGGTGTTTATATGATTTTGCTTTGCATATTAGCATGTTTCCATCATGAATTGCCTAAAAGATGCATTTTTGAAAAAGTTGCACAATTTAGTGTAATGAACTGCCTGCTCACTGTAACATTTTTCAAAATTTGACAAATACGTTCTTTGGTCAAAATATTGTTGTAATCTTGTTATAACTGATGTGTATTAGTATTATAATGAATATAAAATGAGTTTTTGCTATTTGGAATGAAGGATGTGAGTTTTATGGCATGATGAGTTATAGAATTTATTCTAGTTTCTTGTTGTGTTGTGGATCTCTTGACTGTGTGAAATTGATGTTTACTCTAGATTATTGTATTTTATAATGTGTTATGTGGTATAGTTATGAGCTTCTAGTTGAATCCCTATTCTTGGAAGTGTTCGGAGAGTTGCAAGTGTCATTCGAGGACGAATGTTGTCAAAGTGGGGGAGATTGTTAGATCCCAAAAATAACTTAGGTGAACTAGATCCTAACATGGTTTTCATGATGGTCTAAAGTCCTAAAATGTTCTATAATGTGTTATTGAGGCAGTGTCTAAGAGTTTAGGTGCATTTGAAGTCAAACGTCAAGGGACGAATAAGACGTTCAACGACTAAGTCACCTAATTGCCTCATATGTGGTTTTATGTTCTTATGAGTGATTCATGAGTTTTTGAGGTCCTTAAATTAGTTATTATGGTGTATATAGGCAGTGTGTAAAGTTTCGTGAAGTTTGGAGGTCAAACGTCCATGACGTTCGAAAAGTGTGCCTTGAAATGAACTTGTGTGTCTAAGCATGTTTCGTTGAGTTTTACGTATTCGTTTTGGGTGAAATTATTGTGAGAGGTACTAAACTTGTATACAAGCATGTTTGGGTCATAAACGTCCATATTAAAATATCTAAAAACATAAAAGAGTTCATTCTTAACTCGTTGTCTTTATTACTATGATGAACTATCTCACAAGCCACCTCCAAGTATCCTTGTGCAAGGCTAAGGTAGCATCCCATACTACTACCAAAGCTAAGTACTTCTCTTTGGTAATACTTGTAACATTTCGAAATCCCAAGGCATGTTGTAAAACTTAACCTAGGCTCCATGATGTCTAAATCACTGTTCTAAGTCAAATTAGGTGAATATAGAGTGGTAAGGTGTTTAAGAACCAAAATATTAAAAAACGTCCATGATGTCCGGAAAGTTGGTTCATAAGGGGGCTAGTGTGTCTTAAACCGTTTGATTAGTTTTAAGAGTTGGAATAAATAGGTGTAAAACATTTGAGGGATGTTTCATGATTGAAACTTCTGGGCACGACTCCCCAAGGACCAACCAAGGGCCCTTGAGGAGGACCCTTGTAGTATGGAATGCAACACTGCCTGGCAGTGTGCCTCGACGAAAGGCAGTCGACAGGCCGTCGAGGCCACCGTCGTCCCACACTTAGTTCATTTCTAAGGATCCCTTGCCTGCACAGTCTCTGACCAAGATGACATAGTGCAGGATGGAGGGAGGGGCTGCCCGTCGACCCACCGACGGCCCGTCAGCGGGGTTCCGTCGGTGAGGGTCTGCAAATCCCTGCACATTTTAAGTTAAAATCATTTAATTAATTAAGTGGTTTAGGTGTAATTGGGGATTAAGGGAAGACTAATTAAGTTGATTTAGTCCCACTATAGATACCACCAACCCTCATTAACCTAAACACAACACTCAAAATAAACTTTCTTTCTTCTCTCTACTTTCTCTCTCTATTGGAAGACACCATTGAAGGTTAGCTTGGGAGGTGAATTGGGGGCTGATTAAGGACGAATGCACCATTAAAAGGTCATCCAATCTTAAGGTATGGGATCTCATTCACCTTTGAGACTTCTTTCCTCAAAGGCCTCCTTCAAAGGTTTTCCAAAAGTTGAGTTTCATATGGGTTTCCTTCAATTACGAATTTTATGTTATGAATTGAGTTGTTCATGTCTATATTGGGTTATAATGAGTATATTATCATGTATTTTAACTTGGTTAGGATGAATTGATATGGTTTGGTCCAGATTGTAGATCATGACCCTTAACCCCTACCCTAGGCATGATCTTGATATGAATTAGGTTTGGTTTGATGCAATTGATTCTATTATTGATTAAATCATCCTTAATGGTTGTTATGACATTGATCATGAATCTATAGTGATGAATTGAAGTCCTTCATGCTAATCCTTGGGTATTGATCTATGTTAAGAAGATAGACCTAGATAACATGTTTCCAAGTTTTGATTTAGTATTGAATTATGATGTAGTGACTCTTCTAAATTCATTATCATGTTGGTTGTTGAGTTACGTTGGTTTGATGACTCAAATTGGGTTAATGTATGGTTTGATGGTAAGGCCCTTTATGATGAACTATGGAGGAGTGTTGGTAAGTCTTGACTATCCTAATTCTCACATTAATTATGGTAAATTGTCCTCAAGTTATGATGTTGTATTGAAGTATACCTTGTTTAGAGTGATAGGATGGTATGATGATTGAGCTGAAATGTCTTCTGTTTTGGTTGTGAGGTTGCTTAGGGTGTACATGCCATAAGAATGATAACATGTGATTATGTACCCAATTATGATGTGATATACAAAAGGTTGACCTCACTTATATGAATTGTGAATGAAAGGACTAATTCTCATACAATTCTTATTGAGCTATGGTGATGAATATACAAGGGCTAGACCCTATGACCTAACTAAATTATGATTATAATAAGATTAAAGGCATTTCTATAAAAAGGGAATTTTGTTTAGCACCGAGTGAACATGACAATGGGAGGTGATGACTTGTTCGTAAAAGGAAAGATTCATCCTAAAGTTGCCCGTGTGATGTTAATTCCCTTGCTTATAGGATATGTCATCTAAGGGATTCCCATGAGGACCGGCCCAATTACCACATGGTATGAATAGGGATATCTACCTCTTAGTTCTTGAACTATGTTTCCACCATAGAATACTAGCTAGTGGATCCACCTAGATAGCTACGTTTATGTTAGGTTCTACCTTGGCCGGTAGACCACCTTCCATCGGTGTAAGGTTTATGACACCGAATTCCACATTAGCTCATGTGGTTTATGTCAGCTAAGGCAAGAGTTCCCTAAACTAAAATGAATGAACGAAGTATAGACTAATTAAAGTGACTTGAGGGGTTTGACTTTAGCTTAGGTAGGGGTATGGGACTCTTCCTATGCTTGCATTAGTTTGCCTTGATAGGAGCTTTGAGAAGTTAATATTATGTACGTAATGATGATATCATGTAAATGACTTTATATGTGGAATAAGATGCTTATGAATATGAAATTGGTTGTCATTGTTAATGAAGGAACACCATATGAGATTGAAGACTATGATATGTGAAGTGAATTGCTAATTATGATATTTAGTAGGTTACTTGATTAAGTAGGGTTATGGGGCTTCGCTTGGTCATTGCACTTGTGGCTTCATAAGGATTATAGTTTGTTGACTTGCGTTGCTATTTACATGACTTACTTTTATTCATGTTGTGATGATTATTACTTGATGATAGGATTATGTGAGATTTATGGACTTAAGTATGATGATATGCATATGATATAATTTACTTGTGTAGTATGTTTAATGGATTGATTTAGATAACATGATTTCATTAAATGTCCCTTTATAGCATAATTTGTTGGTAATTGTGCATATGGTCTCATACTTAGTACATGTTGCGTACTAACCCCATTTTTTTCTTTTTTCCCAAATATTTTAGGTTCCGGTGGTTGAGGTTGCTTCGATGTGATTTGAAGGAAGACTTGGATATTCTATCATCCAAGTGGTAGGTCTTTATTTTCCCGAGGACGATGCCAATATTCTTTTTACGAAGTTATTTAGTTACTACAACTTTTGTATTGACTCTATTTCTATTTGAGATTAAGTTGTATAAAGCCTATATGTGGCTTACTTTTATTGATGTAGGGCTATGCCCAATGTTATTGTTCTCGTTTAGATAATTTATGAGATGAAATGGATTTATGACTCTATTTCTTTATTATATAAGTGTGTAAAATAAAAGTAGAAGACTATGTAATCTTCTTATACGAACGAGTCTATGTATACTCGATATTATTATGATTATGTGTATGTAGAGGTCTATGTTAACCTACGATTAGATGTAGTTGAAAAGTTTTAAATTCTTCCGTATTTTTAATCGATGAGTGCAATGATGTAAGACTAAGAGGCTTGTCTTAGTCCTCAAAGAGGACGACAAGGCCAGTTATGTCTAGGGGGTATACCCGGATGTGACAAACTTGGTATCAGAGCATGAGGTTTAATATCCTTGATGTTAACGTCTCTCTCAACCACTTCTATGTAAGTTTGTATTCATAATTTTGAAGCGTGCCACAATTATGAATGGGAACTTATTTGATGTTTAGGAATCACTCTCACTTTTGGAAATCCATTATCGTTCCTCTAGAGTGTACTTCTGATATGATTTCACCTAAACCTTGTGTTTTGGTTATAGGAGATGAATACTAGGAGGAATGCAGCCAGGAGACTTGAGGAGGAGATTGCTAATACGGGAATTCCTCCCCGTGATGATCCAGTTCCTCCTCTTGAAGAGGTTGTTGTTGATGATCAGGCTACGGCCAATCCTCCACCTATGGCAGAGGCTCATATGAGGGCTATTCTTGCTCAAATGGCCTAAGACATGACTACTAAATCTCAAGCCGCAACAGTGCAAGATCAAGCTATGACTGCCCAAGCCAATCGGGATGTTGCACCTAGGGTTCATGAGCAAACTATGGCTTCTCGACTTAGGGACTTCACACGGATGAATCCTCCTATCTTCTATGGGTCTAAGGTTGATGAAGACACTCAGGAATTCATTGATGAGGTTTATAAGATACTATGTGCGATGGGGTTGTCTTCTAATGAGAATGCCGAGTTGGCCTCATACCAACTCAAGGATGTGGCTCAGACTTGGCATGTGCAATGGAGAGATAATAGGCCACTTCAAGGTGGGCCGGTGACTTGGGAGATTTTCAAGGGGGCTTTCCTTGATCGGTTCTTCCCTAGAGAGATGAGAGAATGTAAGGTGGATGAATTCATCAACCTTCGCCAAGGAGGTATGAGTGTTCATGATTACTCTTTGAAATTCATTCAATTGGCCAAATATTCTCCTTTCTTGGTCTCCAATACTAGAGATGAGATGAGTCGATTTGTGATGGGTGTGTCGGATGACTTGCAAGAAGAATGTCATTCTGCTATGCTTCATGATAACATGAATATTGGTCGTCTTATGGTGCATGCTAAAAGGGTTGAGGAGGCTAGCACAAAAAGAAAGGATAGGGAGTCAAAAAGGACAAGGTCTTTTGAGGGTAGAACTACGAAAGATAGGCTTGGAATCCAAGACAAGCCTAGATTCAAGAAGAGGTTCTCAAATCAAGTTCCATCCAAATTTCCCAAGACTAGGGATTCTAAAGCCCCTAGCCCGAGAGTTGCAAAGGGAAAGAGTGGAAATTCATTTAATGTGAAGCCTACGTGTGCAAAATGTGGAAAGGAACATTATGGTGAATCCTTGATTGGAACGGGAAATTGCTTTAGTTGCGGGAAAAGTGGTCACAAAGCTATGGACTGTCCTAACATAGGGAACCGAGAAAAGAATGCTCAAAACCAAGAAAGTGAGGCTCATAAGAAGAATCGCTTCTATGCCCTTCGTACTAGAGATGACCAAGAGGCCTCTCCCTAGGTGGTGACCGGTATGCTACAAATCTTTTCTATTGATGTGTTGCTTTGCTTGATCCGGGTCCTACTTTGTCTTTTGTTACTCTTTTAGTAGCTAAAAAGTTCGATACTTTACCCAATGTTTTGCATGAGCCTTTTGTGGTGTCTACTCCGATGGGGGAGTCAATTATGGCAAAAAGAGTCTATCGAAATTGTCCTATTACTTTGCCCAGTAGAATTTCTCATGTAGATCTAGTTGAACTAGATATGCTTGATTTTGATGTCATTTTGGGTATGGATTGGTTGCATGCTAGTTTCGCTTCTATTGATTGTAGGACTATAGTTGTGAGGTTTAGTTTCCCAAATGAACCTTTTATTGAGTGGAAGGGTGGGAATTCTATTCCTAGAGGTCGCTTCATATCTTGTCTAAAAGCATGTAAAATGATCTCAAAAGGGTGTCTTTATCACATTGTAAGAGTCCAAGATTTGGATTCAGAAATTCCTCCTATTGAGTCAGTCCCCATAGTGAGTGAATTTTCGAGGTCTTTCCTAATGACCTTTCTGATATTACTCCCGAACAGAAAATTGATTTTGGTATCGATTTTCTACCGGAAACAAACCCTATTTTGATTCCTCCTTATCGAATGGCTCCAGCCGAATTGAAGGAGTTGAAGGCACCACTTAAAGATTTTCTAGACAAGGGCTTTATAAAGCCTAGCATTTCTCCATGGGGTGCTCCGGTCTTGTTCGTGAAGAAGAAAGATGGGTCCTTGAGAATGTGCATTGATTATCGCCAACTCAACAAAGTTACTATAAAAAACAAGTACCCTCTTCCTCGGATTGACAATTTATTTGATCAACTACGAGGAGCGAGTTACTTTTCAAAGATAGATTTGAGGTCGGGGTATCACCAACTCAGTTGGAGAAATGAAGATATTCCATAAACGGACTTTAAGACTCGGTATGGACAATATGAGTTCGTGGTTATGTCTTTTGGCCTCACAAATGCTCCGGCGGCATTTATGGACTTAATGAATAGGGCATTTCAAAACTATCTTGACTTATTCGTTATAGTGTTTATTGATGATATATTGGTGTATTCGAAGAATGAAGTTGATCACATGGATCAATTAAGGGTGGTATTGGAAACCCTTATAGAGCATCAATTGTTCGCCAAATATAGCAAATGTGAGTTTTGGTTGAGGTCGGTGGCATTTCTTGGGCACATCATCTCTAGTGAGGGAGTTGAGATAGACCCAAAGAAGACAGATGCGGTGAGAAATTGGCCTAGACCTTTGACTCTGTCAGACATTATGAGTTTCTTGGGTCTAGCGGGCTATTATCAAAGGTTTGTGGATGGTTTTTCATCAATTGCGTCTCCTTTGACTACATTGACTCAAAAAGGTAGAAAGTTTGAGTGGTCAAATTCTTGTGAAAAGAGTTTCCAATTATTGAAGGATAGACTTACTTCGGCTCCGGTGTTGACACTACCGGAAGGTACAAAGGGCTTTGTTTTGTATTGTGATGCATCTCATATAGGTTTGGGGTGTGTGCTTATGCAAAATGGAAAGGTGATTACCTATGCTTCGAGGAAGCTGAAGGTGCATGAAAGAAACTATCCAACTCATGACCCTGAGTTAGTGGTCGTGGTGTTTGCTTTGAAAATATGGAGGCATTACTTTTATGGTGTCCATGTTGATGTTTTCACCGATCATAAGAGTCTCCAATATGTGTTTACTCAAAAAGAGTTGAATCTCCGACAAGAAGGTGGTTAGAATTGTTGAAAGATTATGATATGAGTGTCTTATATCATCCTGGCAAGGCCAATGTGGTTGCGGATGCTCTAAGTCGTATGACTATGGGTAGTGTGTCGTATGTAAATAAAGCCAAGAAAGACCTAGTGAAAGATGTTCATGGGTTGGCTAGATTGGGGGTGAGATTGGAGAGTTCTCCAAATGGTGGTGCTACAGTTCATCATAGCTCCGAGTCATCATCGGTGGTTGAGGTGAAGTCCAAACAACACCTTGATTAACTATTGATGGAGTTGAAGGAATCGGTTCTTGGCAAGATGAATGAGTCTTTCTCCTTAGGGGGGGATGGTGTGTTAAGGTACCAAGGGAGATTATGTGTTCCCGATGTTGATGGGTAGAGGGATCGAATCCTTGAGCAAGCCCATGGATCCCACTACTCCATTCATCCGGGTTCAACTTAGATGTACCATGACCTTTGGGAGGTATATTGGTGGGAAGGCTTGAAGAAGGACATAGCGGAATTCGTTTCTAAGTGTCCAAATTGCCAACAAGTGAAGGCGGAACATCAAAAGCCGGGTGGCTTACTACAAGAGATCCAAATTTCCTACTTGGAAGTGGGAAGACACTAATATGGACTTTGTGGTAGGGTTGCCTCGGACTCAAAAGTCATATGATTTTATATGGGTGATTGTTGATAGATTGACTAAGTCCGCCCATTTTATTCCCTTCAAGTCCACGTATTCGGCGGAGGATTATGCAAAGATATTCATAGATGAGATTGTGTGTCGCCATGGTATTCCGTTATCCATCATTTCGGATCGGGGTGCACAATTCACATCTAGATTTTGGAGGTCATTTCAAGAAGGTTTGGGTACTAAGGTGAAATTGAGTACCGCTTTTCATCCTCAAACGTATGGTCAAGAGGAACGCACTATTCAAACCCTCGAGGTTATGCTTAGAGCATGCATTATTGATTTTAAAGGAAGTTGGGATAAGCACTTGCCGTTGGTGGAGTTTGCTTATAATAATAGCTTTCATTCATCCATCTCCATGGCTCCCTATGAAGCCTTGTATGGTAGGAGGTTTAGGTCTCCTATAGGGTGGTTTGAAATTGGTGAGCCATCGATTCTTGGTCCCAATTTGATTTATAAGACCTTGGAGAATGTGCATATCATAAGAAATCGGATGCAAACAACCTATAGTTGACAAAAGTCCTATGCCGACAATAGGAGAAGGGATTTGGAGTTTGAAGAAGGTGATAAGGTGTATTTGAAAATTTCACCTATGATGGGAGTGGTTAGATTTGGCAAGAAAGGAAAGTTGAGTCCTCGTTATGTGGGCCCTTATGAGATTTTGGGAAGGGTTGGTAAGGTTGCCTATCGCTTGAAACTCCCTAATGATTTAGCTTTGGTTCATTCGGTTTTCCATGTTTCTACGTTGAAGAAGTGTGTCGGGAATCCCGAGTCTATTCTTCCTAATGAAGGCCTTGGAGTCAAGGATAACCTCTCTTATGAGGAGGTTCCTGTTCAAATCCTTGATAGGTAAGTGAAGAGGTTGAGTAACAAAGAGGTGGTTTCCGTAAAAGTGTTATGGAAGAACCTACTTAGTTGAGGGTGCAACATGGGAGGCCGAGACCGACATGAAGACCCGTTATCCTCATCTTTTTGATGATTAAGGTTAGTCATTCTTTCTAATAATATAATTATGGCTAAGAATTGTGATTTCTTGATTTTTAGGTGAATTTTGGCAAAAATTCAAATATTAGAAATTTCATAGTGATAATACAGTGAAGTCACTGTAAGTTGACCTTGAAAGCTTGAAATTTCTTTTGCTTCTTGCATTTTTGAGTTAAGTCATGTATTGTGATATAGAGAGTCCTTGTGGATATTATATGAAGCATATTGATAAGATGAACTTTGTGCTAATTGACTTATGTAATGAATGATGAGCTTATGTGTGTTGTGAGAAGGAGGTACCTCATGATGAAATTTAGAGCCTATGTGTGATAAATTGAGTTTTGAAGTTTGCCTTATTGAAAGGATGTGATTAATGCTAATTCGATATTGTGAATTGGTTGAGATGCTAGTCTTGAGTCTATTCCTTCCTTTAAAACAGTGTTTAGTGTCATTCGGGGACGAATGTTCCTAAGGGGGGGATAATGTAACATTTTTAAAATCACAAGGCATGTTGTAAAACTTAACCTAGGCTCCATGAGGTCTCAATCACTGTTCAAAGTCAAATTAGGTGTATATAGAGTGGTTAAGGTGTTTAGGAACCAAAATATTCAAGAACGTCCATGACGTCCAGAATGTTGGTTCATAAGGGGGCTAGTGTGTCTTAAGCCGTTTGATTAGTTTTAAGAGTCGGAATTGAACGAAAGTGAGTAGAAATAGGTGTAACACATGTGAGGGATGTTTCATGATTGAAACTTCCGGGTATGACTCCCCATGGACCAACCAAGGGCCCTTGAAGAGGACCCTTGTAGCATGATATGCAACACTGTCTGGCAGTGTGCTTCGACGAGAGGCAGTCGATGGGGCGTCAAGGCTATCGTCGTCCCACACTTAGTTCATTTCTAAGGAACCCTGGCCTGCGCAGTCTCTGACCAAGACAACGGAGTGCAGGACGGAGGGAGGGGCTGCCCGTCGACCCACCGACGGCCCGTCAGCGGGGTTCCATCGATGAGGGTCTGCAAATCCCTGTACATTTTAAGTTAAAATCATTTAATTAATTAAGTGGTTTAGGGGTAATTGGGGATTAAGGTAAAACTAATTAAGTTGATTTAGTCCCACTATAAATACCCCCAACCCTCATTAGCCTAAACACAACACTCAAAATAAATTCTCTTCCTTCTCTCTACTTTCTCTCTCTATTGGAAGACACCATTGAAGGTTAGCTTGGGAAGTGAATTGGGAGATGATTAAGGACGAATTCACCATCAAAAGGTCATCCAATCTTAAGGTATGGGATCTAATTCCCCTTTGAGACTTCTTTCCTCAAAGGGCTCTTTCAAAGGTTTTCCAAAAGTTGAGTTTCATATGGGTTTCCTTCAATTACAACTTTTATGTTATGAATTAACTTGTTCATGTCTTTCTTCGGTTATAATGAGTAGATTATCATGTATGGTAACTTGGTTAGGATGAATTGACATGGTTTGGTCTAGATTGTAGATCATGACCCTTAACCCCTAACCCTAGGCATGATCTTGATATGAATTAGGTTTCGTTTGATGCAATTATTCTATTATTGATTAAATCATCCTTAATGGTTGTTATTACATTGATCATGAATCTATTGTGATGAATTGAAGTCCTTCATGCTAATCCTTGGGTATTGATCTATGTTAAGAAGATAGGCTTAGATAACATGTTTCCAAGTTTTGATTTAGCATTGAATTATGGTGTAGTGACTCTTCTAAATTCATTATCATGTTGGTTTTTAAGTTACATTGGTGTGATGACTCAAATTGGGTTAATCTATGGTTTGATGGTAAGGCCCTTTATGATGAACTATGGAGGAGTGTTGGTAAGTCTTGACTATCCTAATTCTCACTTTAATTATTGTAAATTGTCCTCAAGTTATGATGTTGTATTGAATTATACCTTGTTTAGAGTGATAGGATGGTATGATGATTGAGTTGAAATGTCTTATGTTTTGGTTGTGAGGTTGCTTAGGGTGTACATGCCATAAGAATGATAACATGTGATTATATACCCTATTATGATGTGATATACAAAAGGTTGACCTCACTTATATGAATTGTGAATGAAAGTACTAATTCTCAAACAATTCTTATTGAGCTATGGGGATGAATATACAAGGGCTAGACTCTATGACCTAACTAAGTTATGATTATAATAAGATTAAAGGCATTTCTATAAAAAGGGAATTTTGTTTAGCACCGAGTGAACTTGACAATGGGAGCTGATGACTTGTTCGTAAAAGGAAAAATTCATCCTAAAGTTGCCCGTGTGATGTTAACTCCCTTGCTTATAGGGTATGTCATCTAAGGGATTCCCATGAGGAGCGGCCCAATTACCACATGGTATGAATAGGGATATCTACCTCTTAATTCTTGAACTATGTTGCCACCATAGGATACTAGCTAGTGGATCCACCTACATAGCTACGTTTATGTTAGGTTCTACCTTGGCCGGTAGACCACCTTCTATCGGTGTAAGGTTTATGACACCGGATTCCACATTAGCTCATGTGGTCTATGTAGGTTAAGGCAAGAGTTCCCTAAACTAAAATGAATGAACGAAGTATAGACTAATTAAAGTGACTTGAGGGGTTTGACTTTAGCTTAGGTAGGGGTATGGGACTCTACCTATGCCTTGCACTAGTTTGCCTTGATAGGAGCTTTGAGAAGTTAATATTATGTATGTAAATGATCATATCATGTAAATGACTTTATATGTTGAATAAGATGCATATGAATATGAAATTGGTTGTCATTGTTAAAGAAGGAACATCATATGAGATTAAAGACTATGATATGTGAAGTGAATTGCTAATCATGATCTTTAGTAGGTTACTTGATTAAGTAGGGTTATGGGGCTTTGCTTGGTCATTGCACTTGTGGCTTCATAAGGATTATAGTTGGTTGACTTGCGTTGCTATTTACATGACTTACTTTTATTCATGTTTTAATTATTATTATTTGAGGATAGGGTTATGTGAGATTTATGGATTTAAGTACGACGATATGCATATGATATAATTTACTTGTGTAGTATGTTTAATGGATTGATTTAGATAACATGATTTCATTAAATGTCCCTTTTTAGCATACTTTGTTGGTAATTGTGCATATGGTCTCATACTTAGTACATGTAGCGTACTAACCCCATTTTCTTCCTTTTTCGTAAATATTTTAGGTTTCGCTCATTGAGGTTGCTTCGAGGTGATTTGAAGGAAGACTTGGATATTCTATCATCCTTTACGAAGTTATTCAGTTACTACAACTTTTGTATTGACTCTATTTCCTATTTGAGACAAAGTTGTATAAATCCTATATTTGGCTTGCTTTTATTGGTGTAGGGCTATGCCCAATGTTATTGTTCTCATTTAGATGGTTTATGAGATGAGACGGATTTATGACTCTATTTCTTTATTATATAAGTGTGTGGAATAAAAGTAGAAGACTATGTAATCTTCTTATATGAACGAGTCTATGTATACTCGATATTATTATGATTATGTGTATGTACAGATCTATGTAAACCTCCGATTAGATGTAGTTGAAAATTTTTAAATTCTTCCGTATTTTTAATCGATGAGTGCAATGATGTAAGACTAAGAGGCTTGTCATAATTCTCAAAGAGGACGACGACGCCGGTTACGTCTAAGGGGGTATACCCGGATGTGACAATACTTGATCATAGTTCACTTTCGTAGTTAAGACCTAAGGTTCATCTTAACATATGAGCACCATTTTCATGATGCGAAAGTACCCCCTAGAAGTTAGGGAGGACCCTTGGGTCATGATAGGGAGTACTTGACCCTTTGGGGTCTTGTACAAGCCCCATAACTATCGTTCATTAAATACGACATGAAAAGTAATGCGAATTTAAATATTTTATGAATAAATTAATAAAAGTAGATCTTTCATAAATACTAAGAAAATCTCATCGTCAGAAGTCAAACTTAAAGACACGACATAATATCTTAGGGACACGGACCTTTACATTAAAAGAAATACATAATAAGTTTTTAAATAAGAAACTAAGGGAATAGGACAATCCCTCAGATATATGAGGACATATTTTGTCTTGCGAGAGAAGATTCCCAAGCTTCGTCTTCAAATCTTCGAAAGCCTTCAACCTATACTTATTAAGTATATAAAAGTATGGGGTTAGTACAAAAAAATATACTAAGTGTGGTATAAGCAAAAATATGTAAAAAGGGACATCTTAGTATAAATAGACTTTTATGCCAAATAAGTAAAACATTCATGAATTTAGAAGCAAAACAACATAAGAGACATCATTTAACACTTAGAGAAGGATTTCCATAATTTTAGCAAAAAGATGCACTTTACAGTGAACTACATTACATTTACTGTAAACTACTTTATCCTTATAGTGAACCAATTTGACTCCAAAACAGTGAACTCCAAAGGTATTGCCAAGAGGAAGTGAACTCATTTCTGTAGTAGTTTCCCTTAACGAGGTTATCCTAAGACTCCCCAAGGTAAGACATGAAGGAAACACCCATACACCTCCTTCAACACACACCAAGGAGATCCTTAACACTACCCACCATAGGCTTACTCCACTTCGGAGAACAAGTCACCACTCAATAACAAGACATTAGAAGAACACTCAGACAACACACACTTTCCTTTCGGAATGCCTACTTAGTGCAATGAGTAGATGGCGTCCCATTCCATAACCTACCATAAGTAGTACACTCTTTTAGAAGGCTTGGCACCAAGACTTCCCTTTTGGAAGGTCTACTTAGTGCAATGGATAGATGGCGTCCCATACCACCACCTACCCTAAGTAGTACATTCTTTTAAAAGACTTAGTTCATTCAATTCATATAAAACTCACCAAGACTCCCCTTTCGGAATGCCTACCTAGTGCAATGGATAAATGGCGTCCCATTCCACTACCTACCCTAAGTAGAACACTCTTTTAGAAGACTTATCACATTCATTACTTTTGTGGGGGGTAGTTTAACTGACATAGACCATGAGAGCTAGACATGGAATCCCTACATTAACCCCTATCGGATGAGGGATCCTCACTTGCCTAGAGTAAGGTCATTCTGTTAGGTTTTAAATGGCTTTCCCAATAGCTACACCTATGCGGGAACATATTTAAGGGATAAGGAAATTACTACTAGTAAACTCATTTTCTACTAACGAGAATTACTCATCTCAAGAGGTACAATGGAATACAACATCTAAACTCACGAAGTGTAACCACCCCTTCATCATATCCTCTCGGTGCTAAGACTAATTCACCATGGATTCTCAACATTTTATAATATAGGTTAAGGATTAATAGTGAACACCACATCTTAACTCACGAAGGGTATTCATCCTCCGACCTATCTTAGAAAGCTCTTAGGATGTAGTGAGGTTGCTACTAAATACTTCATCTCGACTCACGAAGAGCGTTCAACCGAAAACTCCCCTTTTTACTTAACTTAGCTTCATTCATTCATTAAGTGTGTGTGTGCATGTGAGCACACATTGCATATAATCATTATTTAATTTACCTTAACCTCTATACAAGATTTAGAGCTTCATCTATCACATCATACACTTTACATACTTCACATATATACATTTCATCATTTAGGCATAATCTAAGCAAAACATGCAGTTCAAGCTTCATAATACACAATACAAGGACCATCTTCAATGTCACTTCATTTCATATATTAGGCCTTCAAAGCCACACATACAATATATACTAAGTATATTCAAATTCATCATGTAAACACCGCCACCAAGAAGGTGGACCATACCACTTTAGAGAAATTCATAAAGAGAGTTAACAATGAAAGTAACTTACCTTTCTACCAAAGCCTTCACACCTATTTACAAATTTACTCAACATTTCACCATGAAATAGCCCATAGGGTAGTAGCTAAACAACAATATCAACCATAAGAAACAAAAGTTCAAACACCACCAACTCATGATCATTTAACCCATTCCTTAAGCCAAAATTTGATAAAAAGCTTTAAAATGTTTTCATTGAGGTTTTAGAATTAAAATCATCAACTAAAATTAGAAACTTCATTTTTAAATCATTCAAAATATTTTCATGCAAGACCCATATTTATAGGTGAAGATAGAAGAAACTAAGGTTGAAAACCCTTTTTGAAAATCCATTAGAAGTGACTCCTTGAATGGAAGAGAGTTGAAGGATGGATATAATACCTCAAGTAGAAGAAACCCGAATGATTTTTTTGATGAATAACTTGACTACCAACAGCTCCTTCTAGCCCTTCTTGACTTCTAGCTTCTATGGAGTTTGAGAGAGAGTTCTAAGGGAGAGGGGTTTTGGGTTTTAGGAAATCAGTTCTAATATTAGGTCTTAGAATTTGAAACAATTTAATATTCATAATAAACCCTAAAAATATCACTCAAGGTTTATAAAAGACTTGGGGTGAATTTACCAAACACCCCAAGCCAAGGCAGCCTTTTTGACAACTTTTGGCAGCTCATAGACGGAGGCAACCAACGGACCGTCTATCCATCAACGGTCAGTTGGTGGGGTTTCGTGGGTTGATAATTAGACCCATTTGGGGCCTGGATATCCCACATTGCAGGACCAATCGACGGGTCAAGTCGACGGGCCGTTGGTTGGACCACTAGCCGTCGTTTGCCCTCGTTGGTGGACACTGTCAAGGCAGTTTTGGACCTAAGTCTTGGGCCCTTCTCTAGGGGCCCTTGTGGGTCCTAGGTGGGGTCGTACCCAGATGTTAAATCCCTACACATAGTCTTATAGGTTTTAGGATCATCCCACACCAATTTCAAGCAAAATGAACAGGTAAAACTCACTCAAACACATCAAGACACATGAACACTTTCTAAGACATACCTTCCGAACGTCATGGACGTTTGACCTCCAAACTTAACAAAACTTTACACACTTACTAAGGACACTAATATAACTAATTTTAACTTAAAATTAACTCATGAAAAAATCACGAAGCTCTAGTTCACCTTAGTTCATTCTAGGGTGTTACATTCTCCCCCACTTGGAATAACATTCGTCCTCGAATGACACTAAAACTTTAAGACCATAAAGGACTCCATTATAAACACATAACACATTACAATAATGATCAATACACTCATAATCAATGAATCAACTAACAAGGATCACCATTTCATATTTCCATACATTTGCAACACAGACAACTTTTTGCAAAACTTCACAAATCCAAAATTCACTCTTATCTTCTTTTATGGAGGAAATACCTTTTCTAACATTAAACATGATCATATACAACACTTTTACACACTTTAAAACTACAATTCAAGACAAAACAATTTTCTTAAAAAATGAGAAGCTTTACAGTGAGCATTTCACTGTAACACTGTTAAACATGTCAAAATTTCAAAAATCCATTCTTTGAGCAATTCATCAAGATATAATGATCATATGAAGTATAAAACCATATAAACTCATATCATAATGTAAAAACTACAATCATAAAGAGGTTTACGACTTACCGAGACTATCAACTCCGGATTAGTTATCCTTCTTTGCTCCCATCCCATAGCGATGACTCTTCTTTGGAGCATTGGGATCTATACCACTTTGAGGAGCTTGATTGACCTTTTTCCCTCTTTATTTTATGCTAGGTCAGTCCCTCATCTTTTGGCCTTTACTACTCTAACGAAAACAATCATCCGTTCCGGCAAGACATACGCAAATGTTGCTTTCCACAAGTAGCACACCTAGCCCTTTCAAAAATATGGCCACCACCTTGGGAATTTTGGTTTGGAGCCATATACTTGTTTCCCATGGAAGAATCTTGGTGATAGAACCTCTTCTTAGGTTTTTTGTGACTAGAATCATCCGACCTAGGCCTTTTACCCTCTTGCCTTATGTCCCTAATTTTGTACTCCTCAATTTGTTGTGCATACAACATGAGCCTACCGATATCCATTTCATTAAGAAGCATTGTCATACGACACTCTTTTTCCACCAAGATAGACACTCCCATCACAAATTTGTTCATCCTAGCCCTAGCGTTGGCTACCATGGTTAGGGCATACTCTTAGAGTTGGGTGAATTTGAGAGAGTACTCTTGCACACTCATTCCCCCTTAACGAAGGTTAATGAATTCAACCATCTTTTTCTCCCTCCACTCTAAGGGAAAGAACCTATCTAGGAAAGCCTCTTTGAATTTCTCCCAATCAACCGGACCATCTCCTAAGAGTATTTCACCCCTCCATTGCTCAAACCACACTTGATCCACATCTTTGAGTTGGTAAGCCGCTAACTCCGTTTTCTCCCTAGGGGTCACACCCATAGCATCTACCACTTTGAACACCTTATCAATGAAACCTTGTGGATCTTCATCCACCTTATTTCCATGAAAATTGGGAGGGTTCATCCTCATGAATTCACGAATTCTAGATGCGGGAGTGTTAGCATTAGGTTGAGGTCCACCTCCTTGATTAGCTTGGGCAACAGAGTGATTATTGACGGCATGAGCTTGGGCCGTCAGGAGTTGGCATAAAATTCATTAGGTCAGCCCTCAACTCTGCATAAGTCATATCTCCCTCAAAAAAAGGAGCTTGAGGCATAGGAGGCACTTAGGGCACTTGAGACTCTTGAGGTTCTAGAGTGTAAGATCTCGAAAATGACTTAGGTGAAATAGAGCCTAATGTGGTTGTCATGATGGTACAAGGTCCTAAAATGGTATATAATATTTTATTGAGGCAGTGTCTAAGAGTTTAGGTGCATTGGAAGTCAAACGTCATGGGACGACTAAGACGTTCGACGACTAAGTCACCTAATTGCCTCATATGTGGGTTTATGAGCTTATGTATGATTCATGATGTAGTGAGGTTCTTCAATGAGTAATTATGGTGTATATAGGCAGTGTGTCAATTTTGGTGAAGTTTGGAGGTCAAACGTCCATGAACATCCATGACGTTCGAAAGGTGTGCCTTGAAATGACCTTGTGTGTCTAAGCATGTTTCCTTGAGTTTTACGAGTTTATTTTGAGTGAAATTCATTTGAAAGGTCCTAAACTTGTATATGAGAATTTTTGGGTTGCAAACGTACGGGCAAACATCCCCAAGGACCAACCAAGGGTCCTTGAGAAGGACCCATGTTTGTGGCAAAGACTGTCCAAGACAGCCCAGCTACGGATGGCAATCGACGCCCAGTGGGTCAGTCAACACCCTGTAGGTGAGGTTTCATCGATGGACACTCAGGCGTGGGGAAGGAGAGTCCAAATACCAGCCTCATTCCCACACCACGGACCAGGAGAATGGTCCTTTTCTCAAGGGAAGTACCGTCGATGGTCCTTCCGTCTGTGAGGTTGTTCCCGCGCAGTTTCACTATAAGTTGAGGGGTGAAGTTGTAAATTCACCCCACATACAAATAAGAAAATTTACGGTTCCTTAAGGGTCTTTTGGGTATTTTAGACATTTATATAAGTCTTTGACACATAGAAGAATTCATTCTTCAAAATCAAAACCTCAAAATCCTTTAGAAATTTCTTAGACTCCATTAAAGCCAAAACTCAAGGAACAGCTTGGATTGGAGATATGAGTGGTGATTCTTCATAAAATTGGAGGATTAACATCATTGAGTTATGGTTTTTGATCCATGAAACTCTATTCATCAAGGAGCCCAAATTAAAAGAAGTTTTTTAAGGTTTTCAAAGATGAACTTGTCCAATTTATGATCTATACATGGGTTCTTGCATTAAAGGTTTTTAATCATTGAATAGTGATTTAATTGTTGTTAATTAGATGATTTTTAACTTAATTAACCTATGAACCCATGTAACTTATGAAACCTAGTTTTTGACTACTTTATGGGTTACTTAATATTGTCTTAATACTTATGATTTATGGTGTAGTTTTCTATAGGTTATTGAATGATGTAAGAACTATATTAAATAGATGTCTAATTTATCTTATATTGATAAATTTATATTGAACTGACTTAGATACATTGAGTATTGTTATTTATGCATTGAATTGATGTTCATGACCATGGGTAAGAGCCTTATAGTGTTGAATTAGATGATTTAAACATTGATTCAAGTAGAGAGAATTGATTGGTGGTACGCTTCCCTATTTCTCTTTATTTTAAGTTTTATATATCTTCAATTATATTTTGATTAGTATGGTCCACTTATGGTGGCGGTGTTATGTGATTGATGTGGCCTTGTCGGCGTAATTTTAAGTATTATGATGATCATGGCCTTGTCGGCAACTACTTGAAGTAATATGATGATTTTGTGTAGTTTTTTGTGTAATTTATGATCATACCTACCTATATGTGAAGTAATGTGAAAGTATGTGTTTCTTCTATTGATGCTATTTAGGTTATCATGTTAGACTCTGACTATGTGTTCATGTGTGTAGTCTTAATGATGCATGATTGTTCCTACTTGACTATATGAGTTTATGAGTATTATATTGATGATGATATTGTAGTGTATAGAGTGACTTAAAGATGATAATGGTTATTCCTATGTGCTTCTAAAATGACATGTAATATGTGCTAAAGTGAAATAATTATGTGTCTTGATTAGGTAGACTTAAGTCCCTTTTCTTGATGCATGAATGGTATGTGAATATGTGATATCTTGACTTAGGATTCTAATGCCTCTTATTATTGTATGTATGAATGACATGAGACCTTGAATGATGTTAAGAAGATCCTTTATGGGCAACCTTGAACCTAGTGGTAAGATTATGAATATTGAAGTAGAAAGCCTTAATTGTATCCTTATTGTAATGAATGATGGACTTAAAGTTGCTTGGCTGGAACATCATCATATTAATCCTTAGCAAAGTCTTTATGAGCTTCTTGTCGCCATTGTAAGGGAGCCCCAGGGCACCTCTTTGGTAGGGTAAATGTAATTAGGTTATGAACTTGATATGAAACCCCTTTGTATGAACCTTTAATGTGAATTACTCTATGAGAACAAAGGCTAGCACCGAGTGAGTATGGTAAGGTAATTTGTTCTAGTTAAAGTATGAGGCTAGAATACAAAGTAAGCCCTTCATATTCCTTAATCATGTGCCTACATTATAAGTAGTCTTGAGGATCGTTTAGGCATGCTTAGAGAAGGTGTATGGGCGGTCTCTCTTTGTGTTGCTTAAGTAAGTCTTCGGATAGCTTTTAGTGGGATACTTACATGCTAAAAGGTGTCTTAGGTGAAGGTAAGCAACTTTACTGTGACAGTGAAGAAGTTCACTTACAATGAGTTGACTGTAATGTGTTCCTAAAAATGTTAGAAAATGACTAAGTGATCTCTTCTGTGTCTCTAAGATGTTAAATGTTGTTCTTATGATTTATTATATTATGATATTTAAATTAAAAAGATGCATATTTCCAATAAGTATCCATTTTCATGATTTTTATGCATTATGTCACACTTAGTACATGTGGTTGTACTAATTACATGCTTTTATCTATCTTTATAGTGGTTGGTAGGTGAGGAGCATTTGTGAAGCAAGATTTGGATCGTATCATCGTTCAAGTGAAGTTGAAGTATGTCCTCATTTGACTCGAGGGCATATATGTCTTTTATACCTCTTATTGAAGTATTTTAATAGACTTAGTAATACTATATTTGTATCGTGTATGGGCCGTGTCACAAGTACTCTTGTGTCTAAGGTTTGATGATATTGAGACTTAATATTTCCTTTGGATTTTATATGAAAGAGATTTTAAAGACTATGAAATATTTTGTGAAAAGTTTTAATTCTGCACTACTTTTCACAATGTATATGTGATGAACGATACTAAAGGGGTTGTATAAGACCTCTGAGAGGTCGAGTACGCCGGTTGCACTCTGAGAGTGCCATATCTTCTAGGTTGTGGTCTCAGGATGTGACAAGCTTGGTATCAGAGCATAGGTTATGAAAGTAGTCTTAGGAATCGTAAAGTCTCATCAAGTCACATCTAGTAGTGTAACGACCCGGATTTTGGAATCCAAATTGCCACCGGCGTCGTTGACCTCTCAGAGGTCGCAGACAAGCCTCATCTTGCATTCATCACATTCATCTAGTTAAATTTGCGGAAAATTTAAAACTTTTTATATGTATGAAGTTTACTTAGACTTCATATAGTCATTACGTATTAAACATTACATACTAAGCTCAACATCAATATACAACCATCTATAATTAGGGAATCAATTCAAGACTGAAGATGAATATATCGTAAATAGTTTGCCAAAACATGGCCTTACATCAAGAGGTTCGAAATGAATTATGAAAGAAACGCTAGGGATAACATCCACTAGCTATGTCTATATCTAAGTCTAGACTAATGCGTGTAGCATCCTCGAAATCAAGAGGACCTACCAAATGGTCTGGAGAAAATGCTGAAGTCCAAACCGCTGCAAGTGATGTCAATCTGAGGCATTTGCCTTCATAAATAGAAAAAGCCCCCTTCTCTCTTCATTCTTTTCTCTCATTCCGCTTCCATCCCCCACATTGGTATCAGAGCTAGTAAATAAAATAATAGTTATGAAAACAAATCAGATATGGAAAATCTACAAGAACAGGTATACTCATTTAAATTCATGAGTAGCTAAACTAATTTATTCCTAATAATCTCTTGTTGATTATAATTGTCTATTATGTTTTAATAATGTTCTAATAATCATCTTTAGAAGGTTTGCTATGGAAATATTCTGAGAGTAGGTAAGCCCAGACTATGCCATCCTAAAGTGGAAACCAGTAGGCAAAGAGAAGGCCGTTTAGGGGAGTACACAGAATTGAGGCGCTGTTAGGGTAACTGATTGAAGAAGAAAACCATAGTAGTGACTAGACGAGATGATTATTAAATTGTTATTATTACATAATAAAAAAGTATAATCTATGAAGAGGTTAAAGGGAATAAAATTTTAGCAAAAATATGATAAAATGACTACCTATTTATTAAATGATGATGTCAATTACATGATATTATTATTCTATATATTAAAAGATCTTGATGCTGATATAAGAAGAATAATCTATGATAAATTAGTAACATATGAAATAATTGAAGAAACAATTTATGGCTGGTCAGAATTAATTATCTCAGATGATTTTGATCTTGACTATTTATATGATGATCTAGAATTATACAGAGATCAATGATAAATTATAGATATTTGCAATTATGGAAAGAAACTAAAGAAAAGATAGATCTAGAAGAAAAAATATTAATTGAAAATGTAAATAAATATTTCTATTTTAAAGAAGAAGAATATTTAGAATATATAGAAAACAACGCTAAGGAAATACAAAGATTAAATCTAATAAAAAAAGAATATTATGAAAAAATATTTTCTTAAAATATGAAGAATAATTCAAACAAAGCAATTATTAAGATAAAAAGAAAAATACAAGACACAGAAAAAATTAAATAATTTATATATAAAATATGAATTATTAAAGATTACTAAAAAAGATACTATTAAAGAAAATTTGTTGATAGATATAATTTCTAAAACAGAATATAAATATATTTGTTATTTGAAAAAACAATATGAACAGAGAAATATATAAACAACAACTGATAGACAAAATAAGTGAAAAAAGATACGAATTAGAATTTAAAAAAAAAAAAAGAATAGAAGAAAATATATTTGCAGGAGTAAGTAGTAAAGTAATACCAATACAAAGAAAAGCTCTATTTAAGTTAGAAATACAAATAAATTGCCTAGAATATAAATTACAACATGATATAAGTTATAAAAATGAATATAATGAATAAAGAAGAATTTGCAGTAGACGAAAAAACATATGAAAATCAAGATGGATTAATAATAAAAATAATATTCTCAAATTTAGGAAGAAGATATAAAAAAATAGGAGATAAATTATATTTAATGCTAGAAAAAGAAACAGCAAAATTAGAAGATAGTTTAACAGCTATGATAAGAATAACAAAAAAAAATAAAGAAATAGATAAAGCCAAAGAGATTGAAAAAATAAAAATACAAGCAAAACAAGAAGTACAATATATAGAAGAATTAAAAAATACAAAAATAAGTGAATTAGAAAAAGAATTAGCTAAGTTAAAATTATTATATGAAAATAAACAAAAAGAGAAACAAATAGAAAAAGAAAAAGAAAAAGAATTTGAATTGACACAAGAAATAAATAAAATGAAACAAATATTAAATGAAAATGAAAATCTTGAAATAGACGAAATAAATGAAATAAATGAATCAGATACAATAAATGATCAAAAATCAGAAATAAGTGATATAAGTGAAACATATACAGAAATTCTAGAACAAGTAAATAAGCCGAAAAAATTAAAAATAAATATAGGAGATATAAATAAACCAGGAACATCAAGAGTTAAAACTCCAGATAATAGTCCTAGGAGTAGTCCTAGAAGAAGTAATCCTAGAAGATCAACACCAACCTATTATACAGAAAGTTATGAAAGATCAGACAGAGCAAATAAAATATGGAATAGTACATTAAATAAAAAATGGATACCTAGACCAATAATAGAACAAAATAACTTTTTAGATTTAGACTGTGTGATAGATATAAATAAAGTAATTTTATTATGGGTAGGAAATATATCTAAACAACTAGTTGATAATAAAATAGCAATAAAAGAAACACCAGGATATATAGAAAGAACATTTGTCGGAACAACAAAATTATGGATAGAAAAATTTACCATCAGAAAGTATAGCAACACTTAGGAATGATAAAAAAAATAGATGGATCAACAGCAGCAACAAATATAGATATATTAGATAAATATGAATTAGCCATAAGAAATGAATTTGGAGGTATGACTACAGAAATACAAGAACAAAATAATGAAAAAATAATAAATAGACAATTAATGTCAAAATTAGCAATATGTAATATGTGTTACATAGAAGAATATACATGTGCATTTAAAGAATATTATTATAAAGCAAGATATGAAATAAATGAAGCAAAAGAAATAAGACAACAATATTTTACAAAATTACCAAAACCATTTAGTACAAATATAATTAAATATTGGAATAATGAAGGAATAACAGATACTTTAGGAGCTAGAATAAAAATTTTACAACAATGGTTTATCCAATTATGTGAAAATCAAAAAGAAAAATTAAAAATGAAAAAAGTATTAATTAAAAATCTAGCATGTTGTAAAAACAAGATAGCACCACAATTTGGTTGTAAAGATAAATATTATAAAAAACCAAGAAAATATAAAAATTATTGAAAAGCTAAAACAAGATATAAATATAAAAATCCAAGAAAAAGATATTATGTAAAAAATTATAAAATAAAAAGACCATATAGACCAAAAAGAAAATTATCAGATTGTACTTGTTACAATTGTGGAAAGTTAGGACATTTAGCTAGAGATTGCAAATTACCTAAAAATTTAAAAGGTAAACAAATTGCAGAAATAATTATGGATAATGAAAAATATATGCAGATAGATTACATAGATTATGAATTAAGTGAAAATGATAGTATATATGAATTATCTGACATTGAATCCGAAGATATAGAAATAAATATGGAATTAAATAATGAAATGATAAAAGAAGAAATATAATGACTGAAAATGATATAAAAATAATATCTAAAGAAGAATATCAAAATGAAGAATTAGCAGAACAAAAAATTATATTTGATAATAAAATTTTTCAACAAATAAAAAATAAAGAATTAGATTTAAGCATAGATAAAGTACTTGAGATACCTACTTTAAAAAATTGGTTTAAAAGACAAAAAGAAGAATACTATGTAGTTAGTAAAAAAGAACATGTTGTAGATTGTAAATATACAAAAGGAAAAGCACAAATACCTATATTAAATAAGAGAATAATAAATAAAGAAATACAAGATATAAAAGCTAAAACACCTATAAAATATGTACATTTAGGAGGAACAGAAATACTAATAAAAGCATGTTTTAGAGAAGGAATAGATACACCTATTGAAATATATTTAGCAGATGATAGAATAATACACCCTATAGAAAAAAAGTGTAATAAGTGCGGTAAAAGGAAATTTAATATACCAAAAATTTAAATTTATAATAAGTGCAAATTACTCAATAGCATTAACAGATAGAAACATAGATAAATCATTAGTATTATATTGGAAACTATCAGGAATAGAATTAGCACCAGGAAGTAAAATATTTACAGCAAGATGTAAAAACCTATATATATTAACAACAAAACATAAAGTAATGGCAAAAAACAAAATTGACAGAATAAAAATAGAAAACCCTTTTGACCAAGTAATTATAATAATAGATAATAATGATTATAGTTATGAAGAAATTGACATGGAAGAAGATTTAGAAAGAGTAAAAGAAAGAATAAGCACTTCAAGCATACCAAATATATTAAATAGAACTACTTCATCAAAAACTAGTACGTCCAAAAGAAAATATGAAATTCCTAAAATATTAAATACAGAAGAAGAAACACCGAATCATTATTTTATAACTGGAATAATTAATGAAAAAAGATATAGGATATTAATAAATACAGGACAAGAAGACAATTACATAATTAGAGAATTAGTTTTAGATACAGAAATTATAAAAACAGGACATGTATGCCCTGGATTACCTAGTGAAATTGTAACTATAAATGAAGAAATAGTAGAAAAAGAAATAATTATAGGAGGAATATTATTATTAATACCATTTAAAATTTACCAAGGAAATCAAAATATTACTCTAGGAATAAAATGGTTAGATCAATTTAAACCATACAAAATAGAAGATGAACAATTAATCATAACCTGTCAAAATAAGAAAATAATTATAAAAAGAACGAAATGAGTAATGAAGATATATATACTTGCAAAAATTATTGTAGAAGGCTATCACAACAGATATTATACACCTATGATAGATACAGGAGCAGAGACAAATATATGTAAATATAATTGTTTACCAGAAGGTAAATGGGAATAATTAAAAACACCTATGGTAGTAACAGGATTCAACAATGAAAGTAGTATGATTACATATAAAGCAAAAAATATAAAAATACAAATATGGGATAAAATCTTAATAATAGAAGAAATGTATAATTTTGAATTTACAACAAAAGATATGTTATTAGGAATGCCATTTTTAGAAAAACTATATCCTCATATTATAAGAAAAACTCATTGGTGGTTTACTACACCATGTGGATACAAAATAGGAGCAAAAAGAGTCAATAATAAACAAAGAAAACCAAAAGAATGGATAAAAGGAAGTGAAAAATAAATCAAGAAATGGAAAACATAAATAGCAAACAAATAAACCAACTAGAAATTATCATATTTACAATAGATAAGGTTAAAATAATAAATGAACAATTAGAACAATTATATAATGAAAATCCATTAGAAGGATGGGAAAATCATAAGACAAAAGTAAAAATTGAATTAATAGATGAAAATAGTATAATAATGCAAAAACCATTAAAATATAATTTTGATGATTTAAATGAATTTAAAATGCATATAGATGAACTATTAAAAAATAATTACATACAAGAGAGTAATAGTAAACATACAAGTCCAGCATTTATAGTAAATAAACATAGTGAACAAAAAAGAGGTAAAAGTAGAATGGTTATAGATTATCGTAATTTAAATGCTAAAACTAAAACTTATAATTATCCAATACCAAATAAGATATTAAAAATAAGACAGATACAAGGATATAATTACTTCAGTAAATTTGATTGTAAATCAGTTATCATTTAAAACTAGAAGAAGAATCTAAACAATTAACAGCATTCACAGTACCACAAGGTTTCTATGAATGGAATGTTTTACCGTTTGGATATAAAAATGCACCAGGTAGATATCAACATTTTATGGATAACTATTTTAACCAGTTAGAAAATTGCATAGTTTATATAGATGATATATTATTATACTCACGAACACAAGATGAACATGTGGAGTTATTAGAAAAATTCATATATATAATTAAACAGTCTGGCATAAGCCTAAGTAAAAAGAAAGCAAAAATTATGAAATCACAGATAGAATTTCTAGGAATACAAATAGATAAAAATGGGATAAAAATGCAAACTCATATAGTACAAAAAATAATTAATCTTGATGAAGATATAGATACAAAAAAGAAATTACAATCCTTTTTAGGATTAGTAAACCAAGTAAGAGAATATATACCAAAATTAGTAGAATATTTAAAACCACTTCATAGGAAACTTAAGAAAGATGTTGAATATCATTTTGATAAAAAAGATAGAGAATATATAAAAAAAAATATTAAGAATTTATGTAAAAAATTACCAAAACTTTATTTTCCTGATGAAAATAAGATATTTACTTATATTGTGGAAACAGATTCAAGCAATCATAGCTATGGAGGAGTTCTAAAATATAAATATGAAAATGAAAAAATAGAACATCATTGTAGATATTATTCAGGATCTTATACAGAAGCACAAATAAAATGGGAAATAAATAGAAAAGAATTATTAGCATTATATAAATGTTTATTAGCATTTGAACCATATATTGTTTATAATAAATTTATTGTAAGAACAGATAATACACAGGTGAAATGGTGGATAACAAAAAAGATAGACGATTCAGTTACAACAAAAGAAATAAGGAGACTAGTATTGAATATATTAAACTTTACATTTACAATTGAGGTAATTAAAACTGACAAAAATATGGTTGCAGATTACCTATCAAGACAAAGGTACACAAACTGAACAAGAAAAAGATATGATGGAAGAGATACTCAAATCCATTACTACACTTTGTAATAAAGTGGACAGTATGGACAAAGTGATACAAAAGCTAAAGACTAATGAAGTTAATCTGAAGTCTAAAGCTAAAGATAGTAGTCAGCAGCATGACTATAAAAATGCAGAGCTATGTCGATCGGAAGACAATAAAACTCCAGAGCTAGTAGGAGACGTTGGGAAACTCCGAAAAACCCAAAACAATTTATCTAACATTGCAGGTACAAGTGCAGGTACAGTTGGACAACCTACAAAATCACAATACAAAAATACCAATTTATATACTATGTTTACAAACCCATTTACTCCAAAAATACAAAGACCAGTTGTGACACCACCCCAAGTGAATACCTATGCAGCAAGCCTACACCAAGATAAAAAGATATACAACCATTTGTCCCAAACCTACATACAAAATATATATAAAGTCCAAACATTCTTAAACCAAAATCCAAGGTCAGTTACAACCACAGATCTAAACCAAGACTATATAACCCAAAAATTACAAGGATATAATAAACTCATTGCCCAGCCAAAAACCAATTCAAATCTAGTTAAAACATGTTACCACTATGGCTTACTTAGTACTGTATATACATACGATGGAGAAGAGTTACAATGAATACCAGAAATACATAAAGCATTTTTAACCTATAAAAGAATTACAAAAGGAGATTTATTTTTCATAAAATTCTACACAGCACCAGCAGAGATATTATATGATGAGATAAAACCAGTGATCCAAGTTGTGAAGCTAGGATTGACAAGAACTATGTTAATACCAGAAGATATATCAATACAACCAGAAATACCTATAATAGAAATACCAGATTTCTACGCAAATAAAAGAATTATTGGAATCTCTACTATTATCCAAGAATTAGCAGACAATTATTTAAATGGTAATGCTATATGGAGCTATTATGCTAGAGAACAAGTAATGATTTATTCAAATTCAAGGACTGTAAGAGAAGCAGATATGGCAGAAGTACAACAATGGATATTATCATTGCTTAGACCAGAAGAAAAACCTACTACAAGAGCCTTGAAAAAAGAATTTGTTTCTCAAAATTTATTAACCAGATATTGTAAGATAATTAGTCATAAATATCCAGATCATCGTTGTTCAAAATGCAATGGTGAAGAAGTAACAGAGATACCAGATGTACAGCTGGAATAGAAATATGTAAAAAGAAAAAAGAGATACTGCAGAAGATAAACACGTTGCAAGAAGATAAGAAGAAAAGTACAAAGGTGGCAGACAAAGACAAAGAGATATGGCAGACATAGAGATAATAAAGAAAAGATTAAAAAAGATATAAAGTAGTTTGTATAAAAAGTAGTTTGTCTTGTTTTGTTTTGTAGTTTTGTAATAATTCATGAATTACTATGCAAGAATAGTAAAAGACGTGTCACTGTGTAAATAGTATAGGTCAAGTTACTGTGTAAATAGTAAGAGTCAAGTAACTGTGTAAATAGTAAAGGCCAATCATCCTTTAGTAAGAATGAAAGGTCGTTAGGATTTTGTATAAAAGGAGGCATTTGCCTTCATAAATAAAACAAGAATTTTATTATCAAATATAATTTTTTGTTGTGCTAATTCTTCATTTTGATATTCTTCTTTAGATATTATTTTTATATCATTTTCAGTCATTATATTTCTTCTTTTATCATTTCATTATTTAATTCCATATTTATTTCTATATCTTCGGATTCAATGTCAGATAATTCATATATACTATCATTTTCACTTAATTCATAATCTATGTAATCTATCTGCATATATTTTTCATTATCCATAATTATTTCTGCAATTTGTTTACCTTTTAAATTTTTAGGTAATTTGCAATCTCTAGCTAAATGTCCTAACTTTCCACAATTGTAACAAGTACAATCTGATAATTTTCTTTTTGGTCTATAGATGTACAGCTGGAATAGAAATATGTAAAAAGAAAAAAGAGATACTGCAGAAGATAAACACGTTGCAAGAAGATAAGAAGAAAAGTACAAAGGTGGCAGACAAAGACAAAGAGATATGGCAGACATAGAGATAATAAAGAAAAGATTCAAAAAGATATAAAGTAGTTTGTATAAAAAGTACTCCAATGAGTTGTGACTCATTATGATTTTACGTTGTTGATTGGTTGAGCTTCTTGTATTGAGTCTATCCTTATTTCTAAAAAGATTTTTAGTGTCATTCGGGGACGAATGTTCCTAAGGGGGGATAATGTAACACTCCAGAAATGTCATTACTTTGAGTAGAGCTTAATCTATTAAATATTGTTCAAAATGATGTTTCTAGACCTATATTAATGTAATAAGTTCATTTAGAAAAGAGTAGAGCCATAACGAAAAAGAAAGACCTTGATGTGCGGAAACTAGCTAATTTGAACTAGTCGACGTCCCTATGTTTGGTAAAGGTTTTGAAGTGTCAAATGAAGTCCAAAATTGAAAAGATACCTTGGTTAGGTACTATGTAGTACAAAGGGTCCAAACATCCGGTAACGACACTCCAAGGACCACCCGAAAGGTCCTTGGGGAGGACCCCAACATGGGTAGACAAGCTGCCAAAGCAGCCTGCGCGAACAAGGTTGGAGCATGAGATGTGAGACGTACAGCCAATACGCAGGCTACTGACTCAAGAACTGAGAGGCAGCCTCGCGACGCGAGGCTGACACTTAGATCACTGCCTCGACCCAAAATTTCAGGAAAATAACGGGAACTGGCCCCGTGACGCGCAGCTACTTTCCATAATTGTTAAAGTCGAATCTTTGGTAATTTAACTTTGTAAAAAGACCCATTTAAGTTAAGGGTCTTTTGGGTATTTTATAGGATGATTATATATGGAAACTAGGTCAGTTGTAGACCAGTTTTTACACGTCCAAATCAGATTCAAACGCAATTACCCATCTCTCTCAAGAAACGCTCTCTTTTCCAAACTCCATTGAAGAACACGAAGAGCTTAAGGAACAAGACGAAGGCTTCGAGGTTTCCAATCAAATTTAAAGGATTATTCGTCTATAAGGTATGGATTCTTCACTATTAGGATTCCTTTCCCCAAGAGGTCCTTTCAAAGATGGTTTTCAAGAAATTCAATTATAGAGTTTTTACTCTACAAAACTGGTTTTCTTCCTAACTCTAGATTTATGACTATCTGTGAAAAATAATGGTTTTCTATGGTTGATTTACCATGAATTGTTGAGTATTTGATTAATAATGTTTGAATCTCGTGTGATGCGTCATTTCTCTCTAAATAATGGTCTTGATTGGGTTGTACATACTACTTGTAACATGTAAACGTTGGGATTAGAACTAAGACTTGAATGAAATCTGTAATAACCTTTTCCCTTATCCTATATTATTAATTGATCTTGTTGATGAGTTGAAGAGTTAGTATTGGATATACTATTGAGTATTTCACTACGTTGTTGTTATGATTGTTGTAAGTTGAACGTAAGTTCTTGAATAAGGTTCTTGGAAGAAAGAGGTCAGTCTTCTAAAGTCGTGATTATTCTATGATGTTTATGTTAGCCTATAATTGAGGTTACTATGCTATTGAAGTATATATGATGTTGCTATGCATATTTGTTGGGCTATATATATGTTAAATGTGAGGTCATGATAAGAATATGATAATGCAAGTTTATGATATTCTCTTGTATGATTTACACAAGATGATTTATGATATATTAATCTCACAAACGAAGGGTTACGATGAAAGAAAATTCTCATTTAATCATAAAGATTTTATGATCATGTTTATACAAGGATTTAATCTCGTATGACTTATGATAAGATTTATGAATAATTGATGACTTAAAGGTTACAAAAAAACGTACTTAAGCTTAGCACCGATGGACTAGATATTAAAGGTGTCCTTCCCTAGTTGGAAGGTAGGTTCACAATGACTCTCATGAGATAGAGGCTGCCATGTAATGTTGAACTATGGGTCTCTAATACATCTCCTAGTTCTTGAACTATGTTGCCACCATAGGATACTAGCTAGTGGATCAACCTAGAAAGCTATGTCATGTTTGGTTCTACTTTTGCCGGTAGACTACCATATTTTAGTGTGGAGTTTCATCATACCGGATTCCATGTTTAGCTCACATGGTTTAATGTCGGTTAAGGTGTAACGGCCTGTATTTTTGTATGTGGTAGTTCTATTCATGTTATACTTGACATATACTTATAGTGTAGGTGAGGGATCATGTTTCTTACATGATTAGTGTTGGTTTAAACTAGCTTGGAAGGTGATGTAATGCCTTGCACGTTTTAGCATAGGTATTGCAAGTTAACTCCGATGGAAAGTATTTAAGTAATTATAGTAAGGTGGTAATTGAGCTAGCAGCTGCATCACCTACTTGATCTATATTATAGTTAAAGAGACCAAGTTTGATTGATCAGATTTAGGCTTATATTTAGGGGCTCATTTGAAGCCCAAACCTATTAAAAAAAATGTGAATGAAAGAAGGCCCAACAGCCAAATCTGCCAATTGGCCATTATGGATAAAGCCCAAGTGAAAGTAAGTAAGTACATGACCTCCTAAGATTTGTTTTACCATGTTATTGGGCCAAGTGTGTACCACCTACTTGCACTAATCTGTCCCAAGCTGATTAAAAGAACAAAGGAAAAAAATGGACAGCCAAGGTCCAATAATATTAAGTCCAAAAGGGCCCAACTTAAAAGGACAAGCAGGTGGGGCACCTACTTGACATTATATGGCCCAAAATTGGTCAAGAGTGTCGGCCATAACACCTCCTTTTTCAAAGGATAAGGATCAAGTCTTATTCTCCATTTTGAACTTGCAAAAATTTCAGATTTCCTAAGTTCTTTCTTGGTCTCTCTTGGCTTCAATTAGCAGCCCTAAAACACCTTAGAGTTCTTGAGTGCTGTCTAATTTTTCAAGTAAGAGTTTGAAGGAGAGTTTGAATTCTTGAAGTACAAGTTTAGAGGATAAATTTTCAGAATTAAGGTAAGACTTCAACCCATTTGTTTTCCTCTCTTTGATAATGTTTGGAGTGGAGAATTTTGTATATGTTTATCAAGAATTCATGGATTGTTGAGGGCTGTTTGGGTATCTCTAGAAATGATGTTTGAAGTTGTATTAATGTGTAGAGGAAGGGTGTGGTGGTTCACCATTTATGTAAGGGTTGTATGGGCCTGATTTCCATCAAATATTTTAGCTACTGTTTTGGAGAACCTTATTGTGATTAGCTGCTGATGTTAGCTTAATCATGACTTATGTTGTAGATTAGCACCCAATAAGGAAGGCTGAATCGTGATAGTGGTATTGGTCATAAATATAAGGTATGTAAGGCTATTCGATTCTATATCCTTTTGGCATAAAATCTGCCACCTGCAATTAATATCAATGAAGTGATTCTCATAAGTTCTATTTCTAGAAAAGAAAGCATAGTGGCAGCGTACTATCTCCAAATAGCTAACAATATTTCTTTCCCCATTCTAAGTACATGGAACTACTTTATTTTATGTTCACTACTCTATACTTGTGTAATTTCCCCTTGTGCTGTTATAGAAATTGTATTTGTAAAAGAAAGTTTGATTAATCCTTCTCCTAAGCCAATTGAAGTCAATTGTGCCATTAAGGTCTTAAAATAAGGTGTTGATGTTTCTTAGCTCCTTATGTCATTGTTACTGCCTCAAAGTATTGTTTTCATGTATTCCACTACTGTTCCGTAATTTCATGTCTCCAAGATGATTATGACCACCAAATCAACATCTCAAAATGTTACGATTATCCAAAATAACATCTCAAAAGAGTTATGAACTGATTAACAATAATCTCAAAGATTAAAGAATCTAAGTGAAGAAATCTATATAATTAAGGGTGGCAGCTCAGGGGCGAAAGCCTAGCATGGGCCGGTCCCTATTGGTATAGAAGGGTGGCAGCTCAGGGGCGAAAGCCTAGCATGGGCCGATCCCAAGTTGTGTAATTATGAGGACCGCATCCCAGGGGTTAATACGCCTAGCATGGGTCATCCTCTTATACCACTGATCAGCTGGTCACTTGTATCACATGCCCAACAAAGATTATAACATACAAAAAGGTAAAGAAAAGAATGTAGCTTACTTGATTCCACAAGAGTAAGCAAAGGTGGTCTTCTCTCCTAATCTATGCACTCATATGTTGCTACTTGATTTCATTTGTGCCTTGTATTACATATACTTTTTGCCTTACATATTTAGGTACTCCAGCTAGTAGACCTCCTCAGTAGGAACACTCGAAATTCTGCTACTTTTTGTGAGCTCCAAGTTGATTCGGAGCTTTATTAAGTCCTTGGTAAATTCGTTTGGATTGTATCGTAGTTAAGGGTAAGGCGGGGTCTATCCCGACGTACTCTAGTCTTCTATCTTTTAGAGGCTTTGTAGACGTATGTACATGGTTCAGTTGTGTCTTAAGGAGTTGTGGCCTAAACGGCCAAGTCTTATATATAACTTTTGTATCTACTTACGTTGGTTTGTATCGCTGCATCCAAAGTTAACTTGTCTCAATTGTTATAGTATATGCTCAGTAAGAACAGGTTGTAGGTTGGTTCTCTCGGGCCTTTAGGGCATCGGGTGCCTGTCCGTCTTAATGGGTTTTGAGGCGTGACAAAAGTGGTATCAGAGCAGGTCATCCTAGGGAGTCTACAAAGCCGTGTCTGTGTAGAGTCTTGCTTATGGATGTGTTGTGCACCACATTTATAAACAGGAGGCTACAGGACATATAGGAGTTGTCTCATTTCTTTCATTTCTTAGATCGTGCGATAGAACTTGTGTTGTAGGTGAATCATATCTAATTCCTCAATTGTTTTATTATAGCAAAGATGCCGATTACGAGAAGGAGTAAAAGTACTGGTAAACGAGTAGAAGTGGCTGCCCAAGAAGGGGCCAGCCAACCACCACCAAGTCAAGCTGTTCAAAGTGGGGCTCAAGATGAGTCTCTATCGCAGACTTCCTCGACGCCTCCATCTCCTGAAGAAATAAGGAGGGAAGATGAACCTCAGGAACCCCCTATTAATGCTACCGAGCAAGATTTGAGGAATGCAGTCCAATTATTGACTCGTATAGTTGCTGGTCATGGCCAAAGGCAAGAAGGTCCAGTTGCAGGTACTAGTGGTGTAGTTAGATCAGCTGGAACACGGATACGTGATTTTCTTAACTTGGACCCTCCATCATTTACCGGGTCAGATCTATAACGCCCCAAAATGAACTAAGGTGAACTAGAGCCTCATGGTTGTTTCTTGAGTTAATTTTAAGTTAAACGGAGTTAGTTTTGTGTCCTTAGGCAGTGTGCAAAGTTTGGTTAAGTTTGGAGTTCAATCGACCAAAAACGTCTATGACGTTCGGATGGTATGCCTTAGAATGTACTTGTATGTCTTGGTGAGTTTGGATGAGTTTTATGTGTTCGTTTTACTTGAAACATGCGTCGGATGTTCCTTAGACCTAGACGACTTAGTTTAGGGGTTTGACGTCTGGGCACGACCCCACCTAGGACCCACAAGGGACCCTAGATGAAGGGCCCAAGACTTGGGCAAAGTCTGCCCATCAGTGGCTCACGACGACCATGGCGATGGTCCGTCGCACTCAGGACGGTCCGTCGATCCAGGGCGTCGTGAGTGACAGAGAGTGGAAACTTGACAGGCTCCAGTGGGAGCCAAGTGTTCCTCGACAGGACTCCATGACGGTTCGTGGTGAACGTGACGGTCCGTCGAGGAGGTCTCGTCGACGAGGCCTGCCAGTGCACGACTTAAGGCTGCCAACTTAGGGTGTTTTATGTAAATACACCCCAAGTCTTATAAGACCCTAGGTGTATAATTTTGGTGTTTTTAGGTTATATTAAACTAGTTTTAAACCCTAGACCTAGACAAATCCCCTCACTTCTAAATTCATCTCTCTCTAAAGAAACTCTCTCCAAGACTCCATTGAAGGCTAGAGGTTAAGGAAGGAAAGGAGGGCTGCTTTGGACGTGTTTCTTCATCAAAATTCGTGGGTTTCTTTCTCTTAAAGGTATGGTATCCATTCTTGAATACCTTTCCATTCAAGAAGCCAACTTCCAAAATGGATTTCAAAAAAAGGGTTTTAAACTCAACTTCTTCTAAACTTTGATTTCTATTATGGGTCTTCTTGTAACTAAGTTCTAATGGTTTAAATGTATTTATCTTGGTTTGAATAGATGGTTTTGATGTTAAAACTCCATGAAACTCTTGTATATGCATACTTCAACATTTGGCATGAAAATGGGTTATGTGAGCATGATTTGAGTAAGGTATGAACTTGGGTCTTCTTGTGTATGTCATGTTGGTGTAGCTACTGCCCTAAGGGCCTTCATATGGTGAAATATTGATAAATTGCTTATGGGTAATGATGGTTTGATTTGTTGATGAGTTGCTCTCATTGTATAGTTTTTATTATGAATTGCTATTTGAGTGGTATGGTCCACCTTATGAGTGGCGGTGCTAATTGATGAATTGATGTTACTTAGTATGGTTTGAGTATGTGATCTTGAAGGTCTAATATGTGAAATGAAGATATATCGAAAATGGGTCTTGTGTTGTGTTTGATATAGCTTAATTTGCATGTTTGACCTAGTTTATGTTTAAATGAAGTATATGATTATGAGAAGTATGTAGAGTGTGTAGCTTGATGAATCAAAGTTAAAGTATGAGTAGAACTTGATGAAAATGAAATGATGCTTATATGCAAGGTGTGTACATGTACACACACACTCTTCTAAGATTTGTATTATGTCAAGTTGAGCAAAAAGGGGAAATCTTGAGGTGGACACACTTCGTGAGTTAAGATGTAGTGTCTAGTAACAACCTCTCCATTTCCTAGTGAGCTTCCTATGGTAGAATTTTATGTTGAGAAATCCATGTGGAGTTATGCCTAGCACCGAGAGGATATGAAGGGGAGGTGGATTGCACTTCGTTAGTTGAGATGTTGTAATCCAAAGTACCTCTTGAGATGAGTACTCCTCGTTAGTAGAGAGTGAGTTACTTAGTAGCAATCTCCTTATCCCTTAACTATGTGCCCGCATAGGTGTAGCTATTGGAAAAGCCATGTAAACGCTAAGAAGCATGACCTTACTCTAGGCAAGTAAGGATCCCTCATCCGATAGGGGTTAATATCGGGATTCCATGTCTAGCTCTCATGATCTTTGTCGGTTAAGCTAACTCCCACAAAAGAATTGATTCGAAACTAATTATCTTGTGTATTGTTGAAATTGTGTATGTATGTCGTGAAGTGCTCAATCCACATTAGTTACCAAGTAGGAGCATTGAGTGGGAGTAGTAGTATGGGATGCTATTCTCACATTGCACTTGGTGTGACCTATACCTACTATGGGAGAAGAGTACTTTCATGAAATCCGTGTGAATGAGTACTATGGTGTAGTGTTATGGAGGATTATTGTGGAGTACTTGAGTAAATGGAATCCATTAGGAGTACTAAGTGGGAGTGGTAGTATGGGATGCTACTCTCACATTGCACTTGGTATGACCTATATTTCCATGAGTGTTTTGCATATGTTAGCCAAGGGCGTGGATTTGATTTCTAAGGAAGTAAGCCTAAGATTTGGTAGTTTTAAGGGTCGCTTTGGTGTGCTTTGAAGGGAGGTGTAATGAGAGTCCCTTTTTGGCTCACCTTAGGGAGTCTTAGAATAACCTTGGGTTAGGGCAACTTCAAAGAAAAAGGGTTCATATGACTTGGACCGTGCCTTTCACTGTAAGGTCTTCATTGTAAGAATTCAAAATGTTCACTATGAAGCTTTATTCAATTTTATTGCAAGTTTAGCAAAGTTAATTGAAATGTTCCTTTTGTTTACTTTAAGTTTTTGTAAGATAGCCATAAAGTGTTAATTGTTGATTCTTATGTGGGTTTGCTTCTAGATTCATGAAGGTTATATTTGAATTGCATAAAAAGCTATCTTTACTAAAATGTCCCTTTTTGCATGTTTTTGCATATGCCATACTTAGTACATTGTTGTACTAACCCCATACTTTTTATACCTTATGAGTATAGGTTGGAAGCCTTTGGAGGATCGAAGTTGAAGCTTGGGAATTCTATCTCTCAAGACTTGGGTATGTCCTCATATATTCGAGGACATAGTTTTTTTATGTTTCTTAGTTTCCTTATTAAGACTTAAAAATGTATTTACTCTATTGTAAAGGGCCGTGTCCCTAAGATTCTAAGTCGTGTCTTTAAGTTGGCTTGTGACGATAAGATTTCCTAGTATTTATGAAAAGACTCCTTTTATTATTATTATTGTGAGAAGTTTTAATTCCGCACTACTTTTCATGCTTTATGTTATGAATGCTAGTTAGAGGGCTTGTACGAGACCCCAAAGGGGTCAAGTACGCCCGGTCACGATTCGAAGGTTTTCCCTAACTTCTAGGGGGTGCTTTCGGGTCATGACAAGATCCTAATGAAGATCCCCAAGACTTTATAGATCAAATCCAATGCACTTTGGATATTATGCATGTAAGTGGTAAAGAAGCACTTGAGCTAGCTGCATACAGATTAAAGGGTGTGGCTATATTGTGGTATGAAGCTTGGAAGCAATCTAGGGGAACAAATGCACCTTCAGCTATGTGGAAAGAGTTCAAAACGGCATTCCTTGATCATTATCTGCCATTGGAGATCCGAGAGGCCCATGCGGATCAGTTCTTAAATCTCCACCAAGGAAATATGAGTGTGAGGGAGTATAGTCTCAAATTTAATTCCTTGGCCAGGTATGCTCCTAATGTAGTAGCTACTATGGAGGATAGAGTTCATCGTTTTGTGGATAGATTAGATTCATATCTGGTTAGAGACTGTACAATTCCTTCATTAAATAAAGATATGGATATAGCAAGGATGCAGGCTTTTGCACAAAAATTGGAGGATCAAAGGCAAAGAAGAAGAACACAAGTGTTGGAAACAGGGCATTCTAAGAGGGCCAGATCCATGGGGCAGTTTACACCATCCCAAGGTGAGTTTAGGCCTCGGTTCTCTAACAGACCACCTAGGCCATCAGCTTTCTACTCTACAGCTAGTGCTCCATCACGGTTCCAAGGGTTTAGGGGCAATCAGTTTGGGCAAAGAAGTGAAAGTCAAGGCAGTCATCAAGAGCAAGGCAGTACGAGCCACTCAAGGCCTCCACGACAGCCTTGTAAATAGTGTGGGAGGAATCATCTAGGTGCATGCAGGTTTAGGACGGATGTTTGTTTTTGGTGTGGCACACCAGGGCATATGATGAGAAACTGTCCTCATAGGGGAGTGGGTGGCGTTGTCCAACCAACTAGATCAGTTGTTGCGTCGACCTCATCAACCCCTTCTTTAGGTAGGGGACTACATATTCCTACAGTTCATGGTAGAGGAGCTAGGGGAGCAGCTAGTTCCAATAGAGGTCAGAACCGCACATATGCACTAGGGGATCGACAAAATTTAGAAGCGTCGCCGGATGTGGTTACAGGTACATTGTCCATCTTTTCACATATTGTATATGCATTAATAGATCCGGGGTCTACACTATCATATGTTACACCATTGATTGCTGGAAAGTTCAAAAGAACACCAGAATTATTAGCGAAGCCATTTGAAGTGTCTACACCGATTGGTGAATCTATTATAGCTAAGAGAGTTTATCGTAATTGCATTATAACTGTTTGTGATCGCGATACATTGGCTGACCTTGTTGAGCTAGACATGGTAGATTTTGATGTTATAATGGGTATGGATTGGTTAGCTTCTTGTTATGCCATGGTAGATTGCCGAACTAAGATAGTGCATTTCCAATTTCCAAAAGAGGTAGTCCTCGAATGGAAAGGTAATATTGGGATGCCAAGAGGTAAATTCATTTCTTATCTTAAGGCAAAGAAGATGATTTCCAAAGGATACATATGCCATCTGGTTAGAGTGAAAAATGTAGATGCAGAGCCACCAACCCTTCAATCCATTTCGGTGGTAAATGAATTTCCAGATGTGTTTCCTGAAGATCTTCCAGGTTTGCCTCCAGAACGAGAAGTAGAGTTCGGTATTGATGTTCTTTCAGATACTCAACCTATCTCAATTCCTCCGTATAGAATGGCTCCGGTAGAATTATGGGAGTTGAAGGAGCATTTAAAAGACTTGTTACAAAAAGGATTCATAAGGCCCAGTGTGTCCCCATGGGGAGCGCCAGTTTTGTTTGTACGAAAAAAAGATGGCTCATTAATAATGTGTATCGACTACCAGCAGTTGAATAAGGTAACAATTAAGAACAAATATCCCCTCCCTAGAATTGATGATCTGTTTGATCAATTACAAGGTGCTAAATGTTTTTCAAAGATCGACCTAAGGTCAGGTTATCACCAAGTGAGGGTTAGGGACAAAGATATACCCAAGACAGCTTTTCGAACACGGTATGGTCATTTTGAGTTCTTAGTCATGTCATTCGGGCTAACAAATTCACCAACAGCTTTTATGGATTTGATGAATAGGGTGTTCAAGCCATTCTTAGATGTGTTTGTGATAGTGTTCATAGATGACATTTTGGTGTATTCAAGATCGGAAGAGGATCATGCTAATCACTTGCGGCAGGTTTTACATATTCTCCGTGATCGTAAATTGTATGCAAAGTTCTCTAAATGTGAGTTTTGGTTGAAATCTGTGGCATTCCTAGGTCATATCGTATCCAAGGAAGGAATAAGGGTTGATAACCAGAAAATAGAAGCCGTGAAAAAATGGCCAAGACCTACAACGCCTACGGAGATCCGTAGTTTTCTTGGATTTGCAGGTTATTACAGAAGGTTTGTTGAAGGATTCTCTTCCATGGCTGCACCCTTAACAAAGCTAACACACAAAGGAACCAAGTTTCTGTGGAGCGGTGAGTGTGAAAGAAGCTTCCAAGAGCTGAAGAGTAAATTAACTTCTACACCTGTGTTGGTACTTCCAGAAGGTACAGAAGGCTATGTAGTGTATTGTGATGCTTCGGGAGTGCGCTTAGGTTGTGTATTGATGCAGCATGGTAAAGTTATAGCTTATGGATCAAGGCAACTGCGGCCACATGAGAAAAATTATCCAACCCATGATCTAGAGCTAGCAGCAGTTGTGTTCGCTTTGAAGATATGGCTCCACTACTTGTATAGAGTTCATGTTGACATATACACTGATCACAAAAGCTTGCAATATATTTTAAGCAAAAAGACCTAAATCCGAGGCAGCGAAGGTGGCTGGAGCTATTAAAAGATTATGACATTGACATCTTATATCATCCCGGTAAAGCTAATGTAGTAGCTGATGCTTTAAGCCGTAAAATAATGGCAACCACTTATGGGAAGTCTATGGAAAGACAAGGAATGACTAAGGATCTTTCCCAACTAGCTAACTTGGGCGTTCGCCTTCTTGAATCTCAAGACGAAGGGGTAATTGTGCAAAATGCGGCAGAATCCTCATTAATAGTGGAAGTGAAAGAGAAGCAGTACACTGATCCAATTCTTTTACAACTTAAAGAGAATGTACTACATGGTATGACAAAGGCGTTTGAGCTTAAGCAAGACGGAGTACTTCGATGTCAAAGCAGATTGTGTGTACCTAATATAGATGAACTAAGAAAGAGGATCATGATGGAAGCACATAATTCAAGGTACTCTGTTCATCCGAGGTCAACTAAAATGTATCATGACTTGAAAGAAATGTATTGGTGGGGTAACATGAAGAAGAACATTGCAGAATTCGTGGCTCAGTGTCCAAACTGTCAACAGGTAAAAGTAGAATATCAAAAGCCCGGAGGTTACATGCAGCGTATAGAACTTCCAATTTGGAAATGGGACATGATCAACATGGATTTTGTTACTGGTTTGCCTCGCTCATTCCGGAAGTTTGACTCCATATGGGTAATAGTTGATAGACTTACCAAAGCAGCACACTTCTTGCCGGTGAAGACTACCTATACAGCTGAAGAGTATGCGAGGTTGTACATTAAAGAGATAGTTCGACTACATGGAGTGCCAATCTCTATAATATCTGATAGAGGAGCTCAATTCACAGCGAATTTTTGGAAGTCATTTCAAAAGAGTTTAGGAACACAAGTGAATTTAAGTACAGCCTTTCATCCTCAAACGGATGGTCAGGCAGAACATACAATTAAGACACTTGAGGATATGCTGCGAGCTTGTATATTAGATTTCAAGGGTAGCTGGGATGATCACCTACCACTTATTGAATTTGCTTATAACAATAGCTATCATTCGAGCATTAAAATGGCACCTTATGAAGCTTTATATGGTCGAAAGTGTAGATCACCAATTGGTTGGTTCGAAATAGGTGAAACTGCGTTATTTGGGCCAGATCTTGTTCATCAAGCTATGGAAAAAGTCAAAGTGATACAGTAGCGGCTAGAAACAGCTCAAAGTCGACATAAATCGTATGCATATATTAGAAGGAGAGGACTAGAATTTTCTATAGGGGATTGAGTGTTCTTGAAGGTGTCTCCGATGAAAGGGGTAATGAGGTTTGGTAAAAAGGGAAAGCTGAGTCCACGCTATATAGGGCCATATAAGATTATCCGAAAATTTGGCCAAGTACCCTATGAGTTAGAGCTACCACAAGAGCTTTCATCAGTTCATCCGGTGTTCCATGTCTCAATGCTACAGAAATGCGTAGGTGATCCATTTCGTATTACTCCTACTGAAGACGTACAGGTTATAGGAGATCTCACTTATGAAGAAGTACCCATTGCTATTCTGGATCGACAAGTTAGGAAGTTAAGAAATAAACAAGTAGCTTCTGTAAAAGTTCTATGGAGAAACCAACAAGTAGAAGAAGTTACATGGGAAGCAGAAGAAGCAATGAAATTGAAGTATCCTCACCTCTTCCACACTGGTGGGAATGATCAAAATGTTAGTGGAGGCATTGACAAGTAAGTATAAGTCTATATGTTCAATGTGATTAATAGTAGTACTAGCTTAGGCTTGACTTGTTTAGGCCGCACAACCATGCTAACATTCGAGGACGAATGTTCCAAGGGGGAAAGGATGTAACGACCTGTATTTTTTTATGTGGTAGTTCTATTCATGTTATACTTTACATATACTTATAGTGTAGGTGAGGGATCATGTTTCTTACATGATTAGTGTTGGTTTAAACTAGCTTGGAAGGTGATGTAATGCGTTGCATGTTTTAGCATAGGTATTGCAAGTTAACTCCGATGGAAAGTATTTAAGTAATTATAGTAAGGTGGTAATTGAGCTAGCAGCTGCATCACCTACTTGATCTATATTATAGTTAAAGGGCCCAAGTTTGATTGATCAGATTTAGGCTTATATTTAGGGGCTCATTTGAATCCCAAACCTATTAAAGAAAATATGAATGAAAGAAGGCCCAACAGCCAAATCTGCCAATTGGCCATTATGGATAAAGCCCAAGTGAAACTAAGTAAGTACATGACCTCCTAAGATTTGTTTTACCATGTTATTGGGCCAAGTGTGTACCACCTACTTGCACTAATCTGTCCCAAGCTGATTAAAAGAACAAAGGAAAAAAATGGACAGCCAAGGTCCAATAATATTAAGTCCAAAAGGGCCCATGTTAAAAGGACAAGCAGGTGGGGCACCTACTTGACATTATATGACCCAAAAATGGTCAAGAGTGTCGGCCATAACACCTCCTTTTTCAAAGGATAAGGATCAAGTCTTATTCTCCATTTTGAACTTGCAAAAATTTCAGATTTCCTAAGTTCGTTCTTGGTCTCTCTTGGCTTCAATTAGCAGCCCTAAAACACCTTAGAGTTCTTGAGTGCTGTCTAATTTTTCAAGTAAGAGTTTGAAGGAGAGTTTGAATTCTTGAAGTACAAGTTTAGAGGATAAATTTTCAGAATTAAGGTAAGACTTCAACCCATTTGTTTTCCTCTCTTTGATAATGTTTGGAGTGGAGAATTTTGTATATGTTTATCAAGAATTCATGGATTGTGATAAATCTTTGAGTCAATATTCTCCTATTATGCTGAAAGATTTGAGATTGATAGTGGCTGCCTTATGAATATTGTTGTTGAGGGCTGTTTGGGTAGCTTGGGAGATGATGTATGAAGTTGTATTAATGTGTAGAGGAAGGGTGTGGTGGTTCACCATTTATGTAAGGGTTGTATGGGCCTGATTTCCATCAAATATTTTTAGCTACTGTTTTGGAGAACCTTATTGTGATTAGCTGCTGATGTTAGCTTAATCATGACTTATGTTGTAGATTAGCACCCAATAAGGAAGGCTGAATCGTGATAGTGGTATTGGTCATAAATATATAAGGTATGTAAGGCTATTAGATTCTATATCCTTTTGGCATGAAATCTGCCACCTGCAATTAATATCAATGAAGTGATTCTCATAAGTTCTATTTCTAGAAAAGAAAGCATGGTGGCAGCGTACTATCTCCAAATAGCTAACAATATTTCTTTCCCCATTCTAAGTACATGGAACTACTTCATTATATGTTCACTACTCTATACTTGTGTAATTTCCCCTTGTGCTGTTATAGAAATGGTATTTGCAAAAGAAAGTTTGATGAATCCTTCTCCTAAGCCAATTGAAGTCAATTGTGCCATTAAGGTCTTAAAATAAGGTGTTGATGTTTCTTAGCTCCTTATGTCATTGTTACTGCCTCAAAGTATTGTTTTCATGTATTCCACTACTGTTCCGTAATTTCATGTCTCCAAGATGATTATGACCACCAAATCAACATCTCAAAATGTTACGATTATCCAAAATAACATCTCAAAAGAGTTATGAACTGATTAACAATAATCTCAAAGATTAAAGAATCTAAGTGAAGAAATCTATATAATTAAGGGTGGCAGCTCAGGGGCGAAAGCCTAGCATGGGCCGATCCCTATTGGTATAGAAGGGTGGCAGCTCAGGGGCGAAAGCCTAGCATGGGCCAATCCCAAGTTGTGTAATTATGAGGACCGCATCCCGGGGGTTAATACGCCTAGCATGGGTCATCCTTTTATACCACTGATCAGCTGGTCACTTGTATCACATGCCCAACAAAGATTATAAAATACAAAAAGGTAAAGAAAAGAATGTAGCTTACTTGATTCCACAAGAGTAAGCAAAGGTGGTCTTCTCTCCTAATCTATGCACTCATATGTTGCTACTTGATTTCATTTGTGCCTTGTATTACATATACTTTTTGCCTTACATATTCAGTACATTTTTTGTACTGACGTCCCGTATTGGGGACGCTGCATTTCATGCTGCAGGCTCAGGTACTCCAGCTAGTAGACCTCCTCAGTAGGAGCACTCAAAATTCTGCTACTTTTGGTGAGCTCCAAGTTGATTTGGAGCTTTATTAAGTCCTTGGTAAATTCGTTTGGATTGTATCGTAGTTAAGGGTAAGGCGGGGTCTGTCCCGACCTACTCTAGTCTTCTATCTTTTAGAGGCTTTGTTGACGTATGTACATGGTTCAGTTGTGTCTTAAGGAGTTCTGGCCTAAACGGCCAAGTCTTGTATATAACTTTTGGATCTACTTACGTTGGTTTGTATCGCTGCATCCAAAGTTAACTTGTCTCAATTGTTATAGTATATGCTCAGTAAAAACAGGTTGTAGGTTGGTTCTCTCGGGCCTTTAGGGCATCGGGTGCCTGTCCGTCTTAATGGGTTTTGAGGCGTGACATAAGGCGATTGTTCCCTCATGTAAAAAAAAATGAAAGACAAGTAAACAGACGTTGACTAGGGTGACTTGAAGAGTCTACTTAGTATAGGTAGGGGTATGGGACTCTACCTAGACATTGCACAAGTTTACTCTAAAGGAAGTCCTAGGAGATTGGTCTTATGTAATAGGATAACATTAAATGTATGATGCTTATGATACATGTTGTTACTCTTATATGAAGTTGGTTACGTTGATGAACATGTTATTGGTCAATATAGCTTTATGAGGTGATGACTACTTATGTTACAAGTTATATGAAGTAAAGATTACTTGTGGTCTCCTATCTTATCTACTTGGTTGTGTGGGGTTATGGGGCTTCACATGACCATTGCACTTGTAGGTTAGGGATGGGATCATTGGTAAGTGCTTTATATTGTTATATGATCTATTGAATATGAAAAAGTTAAAATGACTCTATGATAATATGTCTTTGATTATGATAATGCTTTATGTTGATGGAATTCTTAACTTGTACATGTTCTATGGTATGTGCGTTGAAGACATTCATATGACTTAGCATGCTTTCCAAAGAAATGATAAATGATCTATTTTCATGCATGTCCTTAAATGTTATGTGCATATACCCATACTTAGTACATGTGGAGTACTAACCCCATTACTTTATATTACTACAAATGTAGGGTCCGGCCATTGAAGATTGAGAAGGTCGATTGAAGAAGCTTGGAACTCTTTCTTCAAGTGTGGGTAGGTCCTCATGTTCGGGGTTGCTATCTTTTTGTACTCTAGCATATGAAGAATTTAGTATATTTTAAGAATACTCTATTTCCATTTATGTTATGTGAATTCTTTTGTATAAGGCCTATATGGTGTATTGACATTTTATTGGATAAGTCCAGATTCGTACTCTTATAAGGTTATTATATGAGACAACTTTTAGAAGATCGTACTTATATGTCATATCCCGAGGCCATACCCTAGAAGTTAGAACACAGTCTCGGATTGTGGCACGGCGTACTCGAACTCTCGGAGGTCTCATACAAGCCCTTCATTTCATTCATCGCATATACACAATGAAATGTAGTGCGGAATTAAAACTTATCATAAAACAATATCATAGTCTTAAAAACTCTTTCATATAGAAGTAATAGGAAATACTAAGTCTCAATATCATCATCTTAAGACACAAGAGTACTTGGGACACAGATTATACAAAGTAGAAAACATAGTACTATATAGTCTATTACAATACTTCATAAACGAAACATAAAAAACATATATGCCCTCGAGTCAAGTGAGGACACACTTCAACTTCACTTGAACGATCTTCTAAATCCAAGTCTTCTTCCCAAATATGCTCCTCACCTACCAAGAACTATATAGATAGATAAAAGCATGGAATTAGTACAACCACATGTACTAAGTATGACTTTATGCATAAAAATCATGAAAACGGACATTTATTGGAAATATGCATCTTTTCATTTAGAAATCATATTATAATCATAAGAACAATATTTAGCAACTTAGAATCACATAAGAAAACATTTAAACAAATTAACTCATTTTAATGTCACTTTACAGTGAACCCATTTCACTGTTAGAGTGAAGTCCCTTCACTGTACAGTGAAATGTCTTACCATTTAATTAAACACTCTCTAGCATGTAGTTCCCTCACTAAAAGTTATCCTAAGATTCACTTAATTCACACAAAGAGACACCACCCATACACCCTCTCTAGATGTGCCTAAACGACCCTCAAGATTACTTATAATGAGTCACATACACACCTACAAACATCATGAACATCAATGTAAGATTCTTCTACCAAAGGTGATTCTAAGTCTCACTTGAGTGAGTTGTGAAGCAACCGCTCATACAATCCCTTACACACACACTCAAGATATCCTATAGACTCCCTAGGATAGAATCATCCTCACTAAACACACCAACACATAGATGATATGACATTCTCCTTCCAAAGGATATAAAAAGACCTACTTAAGTAAATCAAGAAGATAACGTCCATGATTGACCTCTTCAATTACCTAAATAGTCCTTAAGACTACCTAAGGCTTAGATCATGTCAACAACACCAAACATCTTCCCTAACAATAGTCATTCTCAAGACTTCCAAAGATAAGACATGAAGAAATCATCCCATATGCCCTCTTCACACTTTAGCTAAGGAAGCCTTAAGTTAGTTTACATACTTTCTAACATGAGTCATTAGTTCATTAGTTCATTTAAGAGTCATACATCACATAAAGGACATTAAAATAATGGTCTTGAACAAGACCTAGGGACTCTTACTAACATCTTCAAAGCCTATTGTGTAATGTCTAGATAGCGTCCCATACCACCACCTAAACCTCATAGAACTTCTCTAATGCTTATATGTATCCCATATAATGAGAATAGACAATAACCGGCATAGACCATGGTAGCAAAGCATGGCATCCGGAGTTCTATTCTACTCCGATGAGGTTGTTCTACTTGCCAATGGAAGAACTTAGACACATACCATGTAGGCACATGGTTAAGGAAATATGAAGGGCTTATTTGTATTCTAGTCTCACTCTTTAACTAGAACTACTTCCCTTACCATACTCACTCGGTGCTAGCCTTAGTTCTCATAGATTAATTCACATTAAGGTTCATACAAATGGGTCCCATATCAAGTTCATGACCCAATTACATTTACCCTACCAAAGCAAGGTCCATTAGGGCTACCTCACTATGGCTAAAAGAAGCTCATCATGACTTTCCTAAGGATTGATATGATGATGTTCCATCCAATCAACCTCAAGTCAATAATTCATTACATAAAGGATACCATTACTTCTTTTGATTTCATGTTTCATAACCTTACCACTTGGTTCAAGGTTTCACATAAAGGACCCTCTTATCATCATTCAAGGTCTCACATAACATTCATTCATTTATGACTAAGACTCCTTAAGTTCCTAAGTCAAGACATCACATATTCATATTCATACAAGCATCAAGTAAGGGACACTAGTCTACCTAAACAAGACACAACATTACATCAATTTAGCTCGTATAGTATATCATCTTTTAGACACCTAGGAATGACCCTTAACATCATTTAGTCAACCTATTAATTACCTTAACATCATCAATATAACCATTATAGACTCATATAGCCAAATTAGAAACAACCATATATAACTCTAAGACTACACACTTAACACATAGTCATAGCATAATATGATTGCCTAGATAACATCAATAGACTAACACATACTTTCACATATAGGTAGATATTATCATACATCAACTAATAAACTACCCAAATAACCATATAACTTCAAATAGTGCAGACAAGGTCATGATCATCAATATACTTAAAATAACGCCAACAAGGCCACATCAATTCACATAACACCGCCACCATAAGTGGACAAAACCAATTACAACATAATTGAAATCTAATTGACATTAATTAAAAGGAAATACGGCAGCGTACCATCTGTTCATCCTAAACACTTCAAGCCAATACCAAATCATCAACCTCAACCTCATAAGGCCTTTATCCATGGCCATGAAAACCAATTCAATACATAACTAGAATAATCAATGAAATCTAAGCCAATTCAACATATATTCAACAATATAAGACCAATTAGATAACAATTGAATACAACTATTATATCATTAGAAAGCCCATAAAAAACTACACATGAATTCATAGATATTAGACCAATATGAAGTAACCCATAAATTAGTCAAAAACTAGGGTTCATAAATTACATGGTTTCATAGGTTAATTGAGTTAAAATCACCTTAATAACTACAATTCAATCACTAAACAATGATTAAAAACCATTAATGCAAGAACCCATGGTAGATCATGAAATAGGTCAATTCATCTTTAGAAAACTTTAGAAAACATCTTTGAAAGTAGGGCTCCTTGATGAAACGAGTTTCAAGGATCAAAAACCATACCTCAATGAAGCTAATTCTTCAATTTGATGAAGAATCTCCACTCAATTCATCACACCAAGCTCTTCCTTGACTTTGGACTTCATTGGAGTCTTTGGGAATTCTAAAGGGATTTTGGGATTTTGATTTTGAAGAATGAAATCTTTTAAGTGTTAATGACTTATAAACACATCTTCCTGCTGATCCGTGGTCTAGGACTGAGGCTGGTCCTTGGCTTATCTTCACCCACGACTAACTACCAATCGATGAGCCATCGATTGCCAACCGTTGGTTGGACTGTCTTGGGCAGTCTTGGACACCATGAAGGGTCCTTCCTCAAGGACCCTTGGATGGTCCTTGGGGATACTTGATCAGACGTTTCCAACCCAAACATGACCTTATACAATGTTAATACCTCTCACATGAATTTCATCCAAAACGAACACGTAAAGCTCGACGAAACATGCCTAGACACACAAGGTCATTTCAAGGCACATCTTTCGAACGTCATGGACGTTCTTGAGTGTTTGACCTCCAAACCTCATAAAACTTTCCACACTGCCTATAAACACCATATTAACTCATTCAAGGACTTCACAACATCATGAACCACACTTAAACACATAGAACCACATAAGAGGCACTTAGGTGACTTAGTCGTCGAACGTCTTGGTCGTCCCTTGACGTTTGACTTCCAATGCACCTAATACCTTAGACACTGCCTCAATAATATTTAATAGACCATTTAAGGACCTCAGGCCACCATTATAAACATGTTAATCTGTAGTTACCCTAAGTCATTTTCAAGGTCTTACATTATGATTTCATGATTGATATATATGAAGTCTAAGTATACTTCACATAGTATTTAGAGTTTTAAAATTTTTTCTACAATTTTAACTAATGATATGTTATGATGAATGCTAAGGGCTTGTCTGAGTCTTATGAGAGGAAGACGACACTTGTCGCATATGGGGTGTGGTCTCCGAATGTGACAGAAGGCCGAGTTATCCACTTACCAACTCAAAGATGTGGCCCAAACTTGGTACGTCCAATGGAGAGATAATAGGTTTTTAAGAGGTGGACCGGTGACATAGGAGATTTTCAAGAAGGCTTTTCTTGATAAGTTCTTTCCTAGGGAGAAGAGGGAGCCATACTGGAAGAATTCATCAACAATCGACAAGGAGGGATGAGTGTATTTGACTACTCATTGAAATTTACTAAATTGTGAAAGTATGCTCCTTCTTGGTTTCCGATCCTAGATATAAAATGAGCCGCTTTGTGACGGGAGTGTCAGATTACTTGAAAGAAGAATGTAGTTTCGCTAACCTACATAATAATATGAACATTTCTCGTCTCATGGTTAATGCTCAACAAGTAGAAGAGACAAGGGTTAAGAGAAAGAGTAGCGATGCAAAGAGGGCAAGGTCTTTCGATGGTGGTTCTTCTCAAAGGGTAGGCTTGATATCCAATACAATCCTAGGTTTAAGAAGAGGTTCTCTAATCACGTTCATTCCAAGTTCGCTAAGGCTCTTGATTATAGGGTGTCTAACACTAAGTCTCAAAAGAGAAGGGGTACTAGTTCACCAACCAAGAAGCCAACTTTGTGGAAAGTGTGGCAAGAAGCATTATGTTGATTGCCCTGTTGGGGTGGACAATTTTTTTGGTGTGTCAAGGGTGGCAAAAAGGTTAGGGATTGCCCAAATGTTAAGGGGCAAGACAAAGGTAGTGGGAAAGCTCAAGCTAATGGTTCTAATGTAACACTCCGAAAATGCCGAGACTTAGACTAGAGCTTATTCTATTGAATAATGTTTAGAATCATATTTCCAGACCTATGTTAACATAATAAGTTCATTTTGAAAATGTTAGAGCCAAAATGCAAAAAAAAAAAAATTTAACGTCCGAAAACTAGCTAATTTAAACTAGTTGACGTCCCTATGTTTGGTGAAGTTTATGAAGTGTCAAATAAAGTGTAAAATGAGTAAAAATACTTTGGATAGTATTATGTAGTACAAAGTATCCAAACGTCTGGTAACGGCAACCCAAGGACCACCCGAAGGGTACATGGGAAGGACCCAAACTTGGTCGAGCAGGCAGATTAGAGGGGCTGCTGCACGACAGCACAGCCCACACGAGGCTCACTGCCTCAGAATTTGGGAGGCAGCCTCACAACGCGAGGCTGACACGAGGCTCACTGCCTTGACACAAAAATTCAGAAAAATAATGGGAATTGGCCCCACGAAAGGCAGCCACATCCCATATTTGTTAAAGTATTCTTTTTGGTAATTCAACTTCACAAAAAGACCCATTTAAGTGAAGGGTCTTTTGGGTATCTTATAGGACGACTATATATTAATTCTAGGTCAGGTTAGATCACTTTTACACACTTCAAATAAAATCAAATGAATTCCTCCCATCTCTCTCAAGAACACTCTTTTTCTAAATACATTGAAGAACAAGAAGATCTTAAAGAAGAAGACGAAGCTTCAAGATTTTCTTCCAGAATTCATGGATTGTTCGTCAATAAGGTATGGGTTCTTCACTCCTGGGATTAATTTCCCCAAGAGGTCCTTTCAAAGATGGTTTTCAAGAATTCAATTCCTAGTGTTTTTACTCTAAACAACGGATTTTCTTTCTAACTCTAGAATTATGACTATCGATGAAAAATAATGGTTTTGCATATTGTCGAATGTTTGACTTGTAATGTTAGGTTTTCGTGTGAAGTATTTTCCTTATCAAATTTATGGTTTTGATTGGGTTATATCTAGTACTTGATAACATATAAACGTTGGGATTGGAACTAGGGTTTGAATGAACTTTTTAATGACCCTTTTCCCTTATCCTACATTATGAATAGATCTTGTGTGTGACTTGAAGATTTGGTATTGATTATGCTATTGAGTATTTTACTATGTTGTTGTTATGATTGTTGTAAGTTTAACGTATGTTCTTGAATAAGGTACTAGGAAGCAAGAGGTAAGTCTTCTAATGTCGCGATTACTCTGTGATTGTTATGTTAACCTATAAATGATGTTATAATGCTAATGAAGTTTGTACGATGATGTTATGCATATTTTATGCCTATAAATACGTTAATTTGTGAGATCTTGATAAGAATACGATAATGCAAATTTATGATATTCTCTTGTATGTTTTACACAAGATGATTATGATATGTTAATCTCACAAATGAAGGGTTACGCTAAATGGAAATTCTCATCCAATCCTAAAGAGCTTATGATCATGTTTGTACAGGGAGTTAATCTCCTACGACTTATGATAAGATTTATGAATAAATGATGACTTAAAGGTTATTCACAAAGGGACTTAAGCTTAGCACCGATGAACTAGACATGCGAGGTGTTGTTGCCCTAGTTGGAAGGTAGGTTCACAATGACTCTAATGAGATAGAGGATTCCATGTAATGTGCAAGTATGCGACTCTAATACATCTCTTACTTCTTGAACTATGTTTCCACCATAGGATCCACCTAGAAAGCTACGTCATATTTGGTTCTACTTTGGCCAGTAGACCACCTTCTTTCGATGTGGGGTTTTATGACACCGGATTCCATGTTTAGCTCACATGGTCTAATGTCGGTTAAGGCGAATGTTCCATCAAGAAAAATGAAAGAAAAGTAAATGGACGTTGACTAGGGTGACTTGAAGAGTATACTTAGTATAATTAGGGGTATGGAACTCTACCTAGACATTGCACAATTTGACTTTAAGGGAAGCTCTAGGAGATTATTCTTATGTAATATGATAACATAAAAGGTATGATCCTTATGATACATGTTGTTACTCTTATATGAAGCTGGTTACGGTTATGAATGTGTTATTGGTCTATATTGTTTTATAAGGTGGTGACTAGTTATGTTACAAGTTATATGAAGCAAAGCTTTACTTATGGTCTCCTATCTTATATACTTGGTTTTGTGGGGTTAAAGGGCTTCTTCACATGACCATTGCAATAGTAGGTTGGGGATGGGATCATTGGTAAGTGTTTTGTATGTAATGTGTATACGATCTTTTTAATATGAATTGTTAACGTGACTCTATGATAATATTCTTATATTATGATCATGCTTTATGTTGATGGAATCCTTAACTTGTACATGTTCTATGGTATTTGCATTGAAGACATTCATATGACATACCATGCTTTCCAAAGAAATGATAAATGATCCTTTTTCATGCATGTCCTTAAATGTTATGTGCATATACCCATACTTAGTACGTGTGGTGTACTAACCCCATTAGTTTATATTACAACAAATGTAGGGTCCGGCCATTGAAGATTAAGAAGGTCGATTGAAGAAACTTCAAACTCTTTCTCCAAGTGTTGGTAGGTCCTCATGTTCGGGGATTCTATATTTTCATTATTCTAACTTACGAAGACTTTAGTAGATTTTGAGAATACTCGTATTTCCATCTATGTTCTTTGGATTCTTCTGTACTCAGGCCTATATGGCGTATTGACTATTTATTTGCTAAGTCATGATTCGTACTCTTTATATGGTTTTTATATGAGACAGCTTTTAGAATATCATTATGCATGTTTTTATGATTGGTATGTATGAACCCTAAGTATATTTCACATAGTAGTAAAAGTTTAATTTTACGTAAATTTAATCGATGACATGTTATGACGAATGCTAAAGGCTTGTCTGAGTCCTTTGAGAGGAGGATGACGCCGGTCGCATCTGGGGTGTACTCTTCGAATGTGACAAACATGGTATCAGAGCATCAGGTTAAATATTTATAGGATCACTGTCTCACTAAACTACATTACCTAGTGTCTTGTTCATTGTTGTGAAGCGCGCCATATTTATGGATAAGAGGCTATGTGATGACTAGGAAACTTCTCTTTTCTTGGAAATCCTATGTCGGGCCTTCAGATTTTTGGCACTATGTGTCTTTTCACACCTAATCCCTTTCTTTTAGTTATAGACGATGAGCATAAGAAGGACAGCCGCGAGAAGAGTAGGAGAAGAGATTGCGAATGCGGGAGAAACTCCCCAAGACAATCAAGTTCCTCCAAAAGTGCAAGCTGCTGAATGATCAACTTCAAGTTAATCCTCCAGCTATGACGAATGGTGAGGTGAGTGAAGCCGTGTTCCAAATGTCTCAAGCCATCACCACTCAAGCTCAGTCCATTACCGTACAAGCTTACAGGGAGGTTGTACCTCAAGAGAACCAACATGCTAGTACTATTTCTAGCCGTCTAAGAGATTTCACGAGGATGAATCCTCGTATATTCCTTGGGTCAAAAGTCAATGACACCCCCCAAGTCTTCCTTGATGAGGTCTACAAGATCTTTTTTTCTATGGGGGTGAGTACTATTGAGAAGGCTGAATTTGCTGCCCATTAACTCAAGGACGTGGCATATACATGGTACAATCAGTGGAAGTATAGTAGGGCTTTAGGAGGTGGTCCCATGACTTGGGAGATCTTCAAAAAGGCCTTTCTTGCCAGATTCTTCCCAAGGGAGCAAAGAGAAGCTATCATAGAGGAGTTCATCAACCTTCTTCAAGGAGGTATGAGTGTTAAGGAATACTCCTTAAAGTTCATTAAGCTATAAAAATATGCTTCTTCTTTGGTTTCTAATTCTAGGGATGAAATAAGCCGTTTTGTACCGGGCGTGTCCGAAGAGATTGAAGAAGAATGTTGTGCAGCCATGCTTCATGACAATATGGATATTTCCAGGTTGATGGTTCATGCACATAAAGTAGAGGAGAGTCGTCAAAGGATGAGGAACAGAGAATATAAGAAGGAAAGGTCTTCCGAAAGTAGTTCTTTTAAGAGTAGGCTTGATGTTCAAGACAAGCCTAAGTTTAGAAAAAGGTTTTCAAACCAAGTCCCTTCAAATTTCTCCAATAATCGCAATGATAGAGGTTCTAATCCTAAACATCAAAAGGGGAGAAATGTTGATCCACCAAGATAAATACCAACTTGTAGTAAGTGTGGTAAGCAACATATGGGTGAATGCCTTTTTGGGACTAATAGTTGTTATGGTTGTGGCAAAGGTGGCCATATGGTGAAAGAATGTCCTAATGTGAGAAACCAAGGTAAGGGGAATGGTCAAACTCAACCAAGCGTTCCGAGCTCTGAAACTCCAAATAGAAACCGATTCTATGCACTCAAGGCTAGGGGTGAACAAGAGAGCTCTCCCAACGTTGTGACGGGTATGTTACAAGTCTTCTCTATTAATGTTTATTCTTTGCTTGACCGAGGTGCTACCCTTTATTTTGTTATACCTTTTGTATCTAGGAAGTTTGATATACTTCCTGATGTTTTGATTTAACACTTTTCGGTTTGTACCCCAATGGGTGACTCTGGGGTTGCAAAAAGAGTATGTAGGAAATGTCCGCTAATGCTTCCCAACAGAGTTGCTCTTGTTGATTTGGTAGAACTTGACATGTTTGATTTTGATATCATCTTGAGTATGGATTGGCTTCATGATTGTTTTGCTTCCATAGATTGTAGAACAAGGGTAGTGAAGTTCAAATTCCCAAATGAACCCATTTTAGAGTGGAAGGGGGTAAATTCTATGCCAAGGGGTCAAATCATTTCTTGTTTGAAGGCTTTTAGGATGATAGCCAAGGGTTGTCTATATCATGTATTGAGAGTTAAGGATCTAGAATATGAGACTCCTTCCATTGAGTCAGTCCCCGAAGTGAGGGATTACGGAGAGTTTTTTCCAAATGACTTTCCAGGGATTCCTCCCTAACGGGAAATTGACTTTTGCATTGATTTATTACCGGATATGAATCCCATTTCAATTCCTCCATATAGTATGGCTCCGGATGAATTGAAAGAGTTAAAGCTCCAACTCAAGTATTTACTAGACAAGGGTTTCATTCAACCTAGTATTTCTACATGGGGTGCACCGGTCTTGTTTGTTAATAAGAAGGATGTGTATCTTAGAATGTGCATTGATTATCGCAAACTCAATAAGGTCACCATAAAGAACAAGTATCATCTCCCTCGAATTGATGATATATTTGATCAACTCCAATGTGCTACTTACTTTTCCAAGATTGTGATGTCTTTTGGGTTAACGAATGCCCCGGTCACATTTATGGACCTAATGAATAGAGTGTATCGAGACTACCTTGACTCATTTGTTATTGTGTTCATTGATGATATTTTGATATACTCAAAGAATGAAAATGAACAAGAGAGTCAGTTGAGGTTGGCCTTTCAATTCCTCAAAGAACACCAGTTTTATGCCAAATTTAGTAAGTGTGAATTTTGATTGAGGTCAGATGCTTTTCTTGGCCATATTATCTCCGGTGACGGTGTATAGGTTGATCCGAAAAAGACGAATGAGGCCAGAAATTGGCCTAGACCTTTGACTCACACAAATATTAGAAGTTTCTTGGGTTTAGCCATGTACTATAGATGATTTGTTGATGGATTTTCTTCCATTGCTTCTCCTTTGACAGCCTTGACCTAAAAAAAGGTGAATTTTGAGTCATCAGAATCTTGTGAAAAAGGTTTTCAAGAGTTGAAAGATAAGCTTACCTCTGCTCCGGTGTTGACCTTAGCGGAAGGAAATGAAGGCTTTGTAGTGTATTGTGATGCTTCCCGAGAGGGAGTGGGATGTGTCCTCATGCAACTTGGCAAGGTGATAGCTTATGCCTCTAGGCAACTCAAGGTTCATGAAAAATATTATCCCACTCATGATCTTTAGTTAGCAGTTGTTCTTTTTGCGTTAAAAATATGGAGATATTACTTGTATTTTGTGCATGTTGATGTGTCTACTGACCATAAAAGTCTTCAATATGTGTTTACACAAAAGGAGTTAAATCTCCAACAGGGAAGATAGTTAGAAATTTCGAAGGATTATGACATGAGTTTCCTTTACCACCGTTGCAAGGCCAATGTGGTTGCGGATTCTTTGAGTCGTATGACTATGGGTAGTGTGTCTCATGTGGAACAAGAGAAGAAAGAACTTGTGAAGGATGTTGATAGGTTGGCTCATTTAGGTGTGCGGATAGAAGATTCTCCAAATGGTGGTTTTATGTCCCATCACAACTCTGACTCATCATTAGTGGTTAAGGTAAAGTCTAGGCAACACCTTGATCCTCTATTGGTGAAGTTAAAGAAATCGGTACTTAGTAAGCTTAATGAGTCATTCTCCTAAGGGGTGGATAGTGTTCTTAGGTACCAAGGGAGATTGTGTGTACTCCATGTTGAGGATTTGAGAAATGGAATTATAGAAGAAGCCCATGGTTCCCATTATCCTATACATATGGGTGCCACAAAAATGTATCATTATCTTAGGGAAGTCTATTGGTGGGATGGTTTAATAAGGGACATAACAAAGTTTGTTGCTAAGTGTCCAAATTACCAACATGTTAAAGCTGAGCATATTAAATTGGTTCGTTTAACCCAAATGATGGATGTCCCTATTTTGAAGTGGGAAGTCATAAATATGGATTTTGTTTTTGAGTTACCTCAAACCCGGAGGCAAAATGATTTTATATGGGTTATCGTGGATAGTTTGAACGAATATTCCAACTTTATTCCCATTAAGTCTACATATACGACCTAAGAATATGAAAGGATCTACATTAATGACATTTTGAGTCTTCATGGGATTCCTTTGTCCATCATTTCGGATAGAGGTTCCCAATTCACTTCTCATTTTTGGAAAGATTTATAAAAGGGTTTAGGTATACAAGTGAAACTTATTACCGCTTTTAATCCTCAGACAGATGGTCAAGCGGAACTTACCATTTAGACCCTTGAAGACATATTAAGAGCCCGTGTTATTGATTTCAAAGGAAACTGAGATGATCATCTACCTTTGATTGAGTTCTCTTACAACAATAACTATCATTTGAATATCTCCATGGAACCTTTCTGAAGTTCTTTATGGTACAAGGTATACTTCTCCGATTGGATGGTTTGAGGTTGGTGAGTACTCACTCTTTGGTCTCGCGATTATCTATGAGGCTATAGAGAAAGTTTGAATCATAAGAGTTAGATTGAAGATACCTATAGTCTGCAAAAGTCTTACGCCGACAATAGAAGAAAAGACCTTGAGTTTGAAATAGGTGATCATGTTTATCTGATAATTTCACCTTGAAAGGGGTGATGAGATTCGGTATAAAGGGGAAGTTAAGTCCCCGGTATGTTCGTCTTTATGATGTTTTACAAAGGGTTGGAACGATTTCCTATGAATTGAAACTACATAGTGAACTAGCTTCTGTTCATCCGGTGTTTCATGTTTCTATGCTCAAGAAATGAATAGGCAGCCTGGTGTCTATTCTGCCTATGGAAGGTTCAGGGTTTGATGAGAAACTCTCATATGAAGAGGTTCCGGTTGAGATCCTAGATCGCCAATTCAAGAAATTGAGAAACAAGGAGGTTGTCTTTGTAAAAGTTCTATGGAGGAACCATCTTGTTGTTATACCCTAAAAATGAGCTCGGTTGAACTAGAGCTTAACACTTGCTTAATGATGTTTTATAGTCATAAAATAGTTTAAAATAGTGTTCATAAGCAGTATATAAATTTTGGAAGTGTTTGGAGGTCAAACATCGAAGAACGGAAACTAGTCGAAGTTGAACTAGTGTGTCGTACTATTTTGTAGTGATGTTTTGGGGGATGGTTTGAAGGTGAAATTCAGTACCAAGAGTTCCTACACGTATCCTGACATACAAAGGGTCGAAAATTCCGGTAACGATGCCCCGGGGACCATCAAAAAGGTCCTCGAGGAGGACCCAAACATGGGCCAGCGAAGCTGCCAAACAGCCAAGATTCGGCATGCTGCTGCGCGACGCGCAGCTGACACGCAATGGGAAAAAACTTTGCCTTGCGACACGGGGCTGTCACGAACCATTCTGTCCAAGAATATTTGAAAAATAATATTTGGAAGTGTCTCCGCGACATGCAGCAATGTCCCAGACTTCGTTGCGTCGTTTTTAAGTTAAATTTTAGTTGGTTAATTTGTCCAATAAATGTAGGGGTCTTTTGGGTAATTTAGGGGGATATTATATATGGTTATTAGACTTATTTAATCCCCTACCCTCACCAATTAAAGCAAAACCCTCAACTCAAAACAAAATATCTCCATTCACTCTCTCCAAAACCTCCATTATTGAAGCTTTGAAGCTCCAAGGAAGAAGATAGATTTCTCAAGTTTTTCTTCATCAATCTTGTGGGATTTTCATCACAATTAAGGTATGGTTATTCATCCTTGAAATATCTTTCTTCAAGGAGTCAATCCCAATGATTTTCAAAGATTATCAAAAACATGAATTCTCCAATTTTGTGATCTAGCCATGGGTTCTTGCATAAATGGTTTTGAATCAATGTTTTAGGATTGAATTGATGTTAATGCACTATTTTAAAGCTATAATTCTTATGAATCCATTAAATCCATGTAATCCTTATTTTGACTATTTTAATTGGTTAAGTGATCATGTCTCTATACTTATGAATTATAGTGTAGTTTTCTATGGGCTATCTAATGATGTAAAGATTATATGCAATTGATGTCTAATTGGTCTTAGATTGTTAAATATATATTGAATTGACCTAGTTTCATCTAGTATTATGATTTATACATTGAATTGATGTTCATGGCCATGGGTAAGGGCCTTATGGTATTGAATTGGATGATTTAGACATGGATTGAAGTGGTGAGAATCGATTGGTGGTACGCTGCCCTAAATTCTCTTCATTTTATGTTAATTAGACTTAAATTATGATGTGATTGGTATGTACCACTTATGGTGGCGATGTTATGTGATTGATGTGGCCTCGTCGGCGTTATTTTAAGTATATCGATGATCATGGCCTTGTCGGCACTACTTGAAGTATTATGATGATTTGTCTAATTGATTATGTGAAGTATGATCATATCTATCTACATGCTAGTAATTTGAAAGTATGTGTTCTTCTATGGATATTAGGTGATCATGTTGTACTATGACTATGTGTTTATGTGTGTAGTCTTAGAGTTGATACATGATTATTCCTACTTGACTATATGAGTCTATGATGGCTATATTGATGATGTTATAGTAATGTATAGGATGGCATAAAGATGATAAGGGTCATTCCTAAGTGCTTCAAAGAATGATATGATATATGTTCTAATGTGAATTAATGATGTGTCTTGTTTTGGTAGACTTGTGTCCCTTACTTGATACATGTATATGATGAATATGGACATCTTGACTTAGTATGCTTATGCACCTTTGTCTTGTATGTGTATGGATAAATGTTCAATGAAAGTCTAGGATCGGTAGACCTAAGATGGTGCCCTTCTAAGAATGACTAATATGTGGAATCTTCTATATAGAAAGAAGCCTAAGAATGAGCAATCCTTATAGACCATTGAGTGGCAGCCCTACTGGACCCATCTTTGGTAGGTGCCTTATGAATAGGTTATGACTAAGAAATGGTACCTTTTCATATGTTCCTTTATATTGAACATACTCTATGAGAACAAAGGCTAGCACCGAGTTAATATGTTATGGTTTGTAGCTCTACTTAAGAAGGAGGCTAGAGTACAATGTATCTCTACTTGAGAATGAGACTAGAGTGCATAAAAGACCTTGATATTCCTTAACCATGTGCCTACATGGGATGTGTCCTAGTTCTACCCTTGTTAAGTAGAACACCCTCCATCGGAGTAGGTTTATGACTCCGGATTCCATGCCTAGCTAGTATGGTCTATGTCTGTTATTGCCTATTCTCATTATGTGGGATACATGCTAGTGTTGGATAAGTATTAGGAAGTTTAGGTAGTGGAATAGGACGCTATCTAGACATTCCACGACTAGACTTTGAAGATGTTAGTATGTGAGTCCCTAGGTCTTTCCAAGACCATTATGTGAAGTCTTTAATGAATGATATGTTTTCTAAATGACTTAATGAATGCAATGACTTTAGTAAAGGAATTTTAATGAAAATTACTTATCTAGAGTAGCTTTGAGTTTTGCTTAGGTAGGGTTGAAGAGGATGTATGGGCGGTCTCTTCACGTCTTACTTAGGTGAGTCTTACAGTAATTCTAGGTAGGGAGTTTAACAAATTAAAGTGATAATGATCTTATCTTAGGAAGTCTTAAGGATCATTTAGGTGTGCTTAGAGAGGGTGTATGGGCGGTCTATATTCGCCTCACTTAAGTGAGCCTTAGGATAACCTTTGGTGACATGAATAGTTCACTATTCTTCAATATTTGATTAAATTCTTGTATGATATCTTACATGTTTCTAAGGTGTCAAATGTTGTTCTTATGCTTATACTATGATGTTTTAGTAAAAAAGAGCATGTTTTATACGAATGTTCGTTTATCATGATTTTATGCATTATGTCATACTTAGTACAAGTGTTTGTACTAATTCCATACATTTTGTCTATGTCTAAACGTGTAGGTGGCGTTTGAGAGGAGTCTCGAAGTTGAAGCTTGGATTAGTGTTCATTCAAGTAAAGAGTCGGTATGTCCTCACTAGATTCGAGGACATATTTATATTTAGATTTCCTTATTTGAAGTATTGTAATAGACTTAGCTATTTTCTATATGTTGAAGTATGGGCCGTGTCCCAATATATTCCTATGTCTAAGATGGCGACTTTGAGACTTTGCCTTTCATAATGTTTTTCTATAAAAGAGATATTTTGAAGTATTATTATTTCGTGTGAAAAGTTTTAATTCCACACTACTTTTCATACATGTATGCAATGAATGGTACGAAAGGGCTTGTCTTAGACCTACGATAGGTCGAAATACCGTGTTTCAATTCTGGAATGCCCTAACTTCTAGGGGGTACTCTCGGGTCGTGACACTTTTTGAGGGTTCAACATAGGATGCTGAAGCCGACATGAAGTCTCGCTAACCTCATATTTTTACTCCTTGAGGTTAGATATTCCTCTTAATAAATAAATTTAATGAATAAATATGAAATTTACATGCTTTTTAAATAGGTGCATGTTTTTGTAAAAGTTGTACCAATTAGAGTTTTAAGAAAATGCTTTCATACTCTATTCTTGCACTTATATGAAATATGTATGCCTGTTGTCTTCTTGAGGTTTTGCTACTTTGTTGTTGGCTTGTGAAGAATGATAGCATGGTAACTCCTTGATGCAATATGAGCTCATGATAAAGTTGAGAAGGAAATTCCTCACTATGTGATATGAAATATCGAGCTCTTATATGTTTGTGCATCAGGAATTGAGTGCTATGTGTAATGTTATGGTATGTGTTGAAAGGAGCTGTGAGTACTCCTATGAGCTGTGACTCATTATGATTTTATGTTGTTGGTGATTGGGCTGCTAGTATTGAGTTTATCCTTACACTCCAAAACGATTTTAGTGTCATTCGGGGACAAATATTCCTAAGAGGGGGAAATGTAAAACTTATTAAATGCATGACTTAGAATAAGCTTAATCTATTGAATAATGTTTAAACTACTGTTTGCAGACCTATGTTAATGTAATAAGTTCATGTAGAAAAGGTTAGAGACAAAAACAACAAAGGAAGACTTTGACGTCCGAAAACTAGCTAATTTGAACTAGTTGACGTCCCTATGTCTGGTGAAGTTTTAGAAGTGTCAAATAAAGTCTAAAATTAGCAAGAAGACTTTGGATAGGTAGTATGTAGTACAAAGGAACAAACCGTCCGGTAACGGCACTCCAAGGACCACTCGAAGGGTCCTTGGGAAGGACCCAAACTTGGGCGAGCAGGCAGATTGGAGGGACTGCTGCACGACACACAGCCCACACGAGGCTCACTACCTCAGAATTTGGGAGGCAGCCATGCAACGGGAGGCTGACACCGAGGCTCACTGCCTTGACCCAAAAATTTAGAAAAATAATGGGAATTGGCCCCGCGATGCGCAGCCACTTCCCAGATTCATTAATTTTTTGTAATTTAACTTCAAAAAAAGACCCATTTAAGTGAAGGGTATTTTGGGTATCTTATTGGACAACTATATATTGATTCTAGGTCAGTTTTAGATCACTTTTACACTCTTCAAATCAGATCAAATGAATTCCTCGCATCTCTCTCAAGAACGCTCTCTTTTTCTAACTCCATTGAAGATCAAGAAGATCTTAAGGAAGAAGATGAAGACATACAGATTTTCTTCCAGAATTTGTTGATTGTTCATCAATAAGGTATGGGTTATCTACTCTTGGGATTCCTTTACCCAAGAGGTCCTTTCAAAGATGGTTTTCAAGAATTCAACTCCTAGGGTTTTTACTCTACACAACGGGTTTTCTTCCTAAGTCTAGATTTATGACTATGGATGAAAAATAATGGTTTTCTATGGTTGATTAAGTGTATATTGTCGAATGTTTGACTTGTAATATTAGGTTTTCGGGTGAAGTATGTTCCTTATAAAATTTATGGCTTTGATTGGGTTATATCTGCTACTTGATAACATGTAAACATTGGGATTGGAACTATGGTTTGAATGAACTCTTTAATGACCCTTTTCCCTTATCCTACATTATGAATTGATCTTGTGTGACTTGATAATTTGGTATTTATTGTTCTATTAAGTATTTTACTATGTTGTTGTTATGATTGTTGTATGTTGAACGTAAGTTCTTGAATAAGGTACTTGGAATCAAGCGGTAAGTTTCTGAAGTCGTGATTACTCTATGATCATTCTGTTAGCCTATAAATGATGTTACAATGCTAATGAAGTATGTATGATGATGCTATGCATATATGTTGGGATATTATATGTTTATTTGTGAGATCATGATAAGAATACGATAATGCAAATTTATGATATTCTCTTGTATGATTCACACAAGATGATTATGATATGCTAATCTCACAAATGAAGGGTTACTATGTAAGGAAATTCGCATCTAATCCTAAAGAGATTATGATCATGTTTATACAAGGAGTTAATATCCTTTGACTTATGATAAGATTTATGAATAAATGATGACTTAAAGGTTAATCACAAAGGGACTTAAGCTTAGCACCGATGAACTAGATATTAGAGGTGTACTTTCCCAAGTTGGAAATTAGGTTCACAATGACTCTCATGAGATAGAGGCTGCCATGTAATGTGGAACTATGGGTCTCTAATAAATCTCCTAGTTCTTGAAATATGTTGCCACCAAATGATACTTGCTAGTGGATCCACATAGAAAGCTACGTCATGTTTGGTTCTACATTGGCCGGTAGACCACCTTCTTTTGGTATGGGGTTTTATGACACTGGATTCCATGTTTAGCTCGCATGGTCTAATGTCAATTTAGGCGAATGTTCCCTCAAGTGAATGGATGTTGACTAGGGCGACTTAAAGAGTCTACTTAGTATAGGTAGGGGTATGGAACTCTACCTAGACATTGCACAAGTTGACTCTAAGAGAAATCCTAGGAGATTGTTCTTATGTATTATGATAACATGAAAGGTATGATGCTTATGATACATGTTGTTACTCTTATATGAAGTTGGTTATGTTGATGAACATGTTATTGGTGTATATTTTTTTTTATGAGGTGATGACTACTTGTGTTACAAGTTATAGGAAGCAAAGATTTACTTATGGTCTCCTATAATATCAACTTTGTTGTGTGGGGTTATGAGGCTTCACAAGACCATTGCACTCGTAGGTTGGGGATGGGATAATTAAGAGTTTTGTATATTATCTTTATATGATATTTTGAATATGAATTGTTAACATGACTCTATGATAATATGTCTTTGATTATGATCATGCTTTATGTTGATGGAATCCTTAACTTGTGCATGTTTTATGGTATGTGCATTGAAGCCATTCATATAACTTAGCATGCTTTCCCAAGAAATCATAAATGATCCTTTTCATTCATGTCCTTATATGTTATGTGCATATACCCATACTTAGTACAACTGGCGTACTAACCCCATTACTTTTTATTACTACAAATGTAGGGTCCGGCCATTGAAGATTAAGAAGGTCGATTGAAGAAGCTTGGAACTCTTTCTCCAAGTGTTGGTAGGTCCTCTTGTTTGGGGATGCTATATTTTCATTATTCTTCCCTTGATATCTAGGGTTAGATAGCCTTTCATCCTCATACATAGAAGCACTATATTGACCTTGTTCAAAAAACTTTTGTCGATTCTTAGAACGACCATGTCCATCGGACCCTTCCTTGTCCATCCTAATCTTAATTTTCTCCTTCTGAATTTTGGACTCTTTTATTTTTTGAGAAAACACCATGAGTCGGGAGATATACATGTCATCAACAAGCATTTTCGTACGACACTCTTCTTCGACTAGATCGGACACGCCCGTCATGAACCTATTCATCAAGTCTCTAGGGTTTGCTACCAAACTTGGAGCATACTTAGATAGAAGAGTGAACTTCAGAGCATACTCATTAACACTCATATCACCTTGCTTGAAGTTATATGAATTCCTTTAACATAGCCTCCCTCAATTCCCTAGGAATGAACCCATCAAGGAAAGCCGACTTAAAAGTCTCCCATTCAATGGAACCCTCTCTTATTGGTCTAATATCTTTCCATTATTCATACCAAAGTTGGGTAACATCTTTCAATTGATAGGCAGCAAACTCCGCCTTTTAAATGGAAGACACTCCCATGATTTCAAGCACCTTATACACTTCATCAATAAAAACAGTGGGTCCTCACCCACTTTGGAGCCATAGAATTCCGGTGGAACATTCTCAAGAACTCCCTTACTCTAAAAGCACTCATTCATCCCACAGCATTAGCCGGACCCACCTCTCATCTATTATCTTGGGCCGTTAAGGCTTGAGACAACAATGTCATATAAGCCCTAAATTTCTCCAACATAGCATTTCCTATTGGAGGGTCATTTGGAACATGAGGAGGAACTTACTCTTGCACTTGGGCAGGAATATCTTTCTCTCTACTCCCATCTCCTTCACTTCTAGCATTAGCCCTAGTGTTAGCCATAACCTTGACAAATCATAGGGAAACATTAGAAAAGGGCCTACTAAAGCCAAACTTTATGGCACGACTTGTAGAATGAAGAAGTGGAACTTTCCTAAGCATCACTTATCATCCTACTCATAGATGTTTCGTGACGCACACCGATGAATAAGACTCTACTAGACATGGTTTTTAGGCATACTAGGATCATTTCATAACCTTATGCTCTGATACCAAGTTTGTCACGACCCGTATGAAAAGCCAAAATGTTAGGGCATTCTTGGGTCGAAACACGTCGTACTTGACCTCTCGGAGGTCTTGTACAAGCCCTTAGATATCATTATTTGCATTTATATGAAAAGTAGTGCAGAATTAAAACTTTTTATTCAAAAACATAAAGATGAAGTCTTCTCATTAAATGTCTAACATATGTCTCAAACCATCTATGACAACATGAATAACAAGAGTCTTGGGTCACAACCCATAAAAGTCTAACATAATGAAAAATGTAAAGAAACATAGTGGTGGTACTCCTCGAATGCTATGAGGACTCACCAAGTCTTCACTTCTTGGAAAACTTGGAACTCTACCCTTCAAGCAAACTCAATCTTCAAAAGACCCTACATGGATAAAATTTAGGCAATATGCGTTAGTACGATTAGTACTGAGTATGGAAACATTCTCACAACCGGGAAGTACCCCCTAGACGTAACCGACTTCGTCGTCCTCGTAGAGGACTAGGACTAGCCTCTTAGAATTCATCATTAAATTCATACGTTAAAAACACGGAATATTTAAAACTTTTCATCTACACTACTTTATTAGGTTTACTTAGACCTCTCGCTTACACATAATATATTCATATCGAGTATGTATAGACCCTTCCAATGAGAATATTACATAATGTTCTACTTTTATGGTACATATATATATAAGATACATAACATAGTCTTAAAAGGGATGTCTCATAATAAACTATCTAAACGGAGTCAAACATATGGGCACGAGCCCTTACAGAAATGTAAAAATATTTCTTACGGCTTATAACAATATCTTGAAATAACTTGAATGAAATTATTGTCTCTAGACTATAACAACGTATCATAGGTAGAGTGATAGAAAGGCATCATCCTCGGAACATGAGGACATAGCCACTTGGAGAATGATTCCAAGCCTTCCTTCAAAAGTCGTCAGGAGTTGTTCAACGACCGAAACCTAAAAATGTTGGGCAAAAAGGGAGAAATGGGGTTAGCACATCACTTGGACTAAGTATGGAATAATATGCACATACAACATACAAATTATTCTAAAAAGGGACATTTCATTAAAGCATGCTAATTTACATTGAAAAACCTTATGCAAATTCAAGAACCAATACAAGTCAACAAACACATATTCCTTCAGTCAAGACCATGTACATCACAAGACCAACAACACCAAGTCTAGTCAAGTCAACATGCAAATCAACATAATTGAGAACATAATCAAGACAACTCTATCATCACGTTATAATATCAACAAGCATGTATAAGAGTTTATAATATCATAACCTAAACAAAACTATTACTCATGAACCCCATTAAGTCCACTGGTGCAATGACTAAGTAAGGCTCCATAACCTCACTCAACCAAGTAAACTCAATCAGAACTACAAGCAATGCCCAACTTTACATACTATATCATTGAGAGTAAGAATCATCATACTTTAGAAATAGATACCAACCACATGTTCATAAGTGAAACCAATATCACATAGTGTCATTAACATGTAAGATCAACATATTCATATCATTTACATTTATATCATATAAGTAGATAAGAACATCCTTCTAAGACTTACCTCAAGTCTAACTAGTGCAATGTATAGGTAGAGTCCCATACCCCTACCTAGACTAAGCCAAACCCCTTAGAACATCCTAGTTAGATTTCACTTTATTACTTAATTTTTAATTTTTGGGAACATCTTGCCTTAACCGATATAGACCACATGAGCTAATGTGGAATTCAGTGTCATGGAACCCTACACCAAAAGAAAGTGGACTACTTGTCAATGTAGTACCAAAACATGAACATAATATCTATATGGATCCACTAGCTAGTACTCCTATGGGGGCAACAAAATTCAAGAACTAGGAGATGTAGTTGGGACCCTCTTTATGCTACATGAATTATATTCTCCAATCTCATGAGTACATTAATGATCCTACTTTCCCTATGTGGGAAGGGACACTCCTCACTTCTAGTTCACCTGGTGCTAAGCTAGAGTCCCTTTTGAAATGTCTTTCATTAATAATCATCACTTAGTTTACGTCATAGGGTCTACCACTTATATAGTCATCATCATAGATCAATAGGAATTTCATGAGTATTGTCCTTCCATTAAAATTCACACATATGAGGTTAGCACATTTACACAATCACATTATTACAAGGCACATAGGCAAATTCATCACCACCCTTATATCATTACATCATAGCGAACAACTCACAAGTCATAATTCAAGACATTCCAATTCAACATCATACCAACCCTAATCAATCTTATCATAAGGTATACTTCAATATAACTTCATCACTAAACACAAGTAATCATAGTTGAAGTAAAGGATTGAGATCACAAGAGTTACCCCAATCTCCTTCACAAGCCATTATCAAAGGTTTTACAATCAACCATCCAATTAAAACCAAAAATGGGTCTAATATCATCAGAAAATAGTAGTTAACACAATAATGAAGTCAGTTGAATCACTACACAACAATTCATCACTAGTTCATAGCCTAGGTTAGGGACTTGGGTCAATTTCATGATCTACTTCTCAAACTAGGTTAATTCATCAAGAACTAGCATAATTGAATTATAATACATCACAATCTAATCATAATCAGCTAAATAAATCATAAACAAAGCAATTTAGAAGATCAAATTCGTAATAAAAGAAAACCTACTTGAAACTCATCTTTTCAAATCAATTTTTGAAAGATCCCTTTGGGGAAAGGAATCCCAAAGGTGAAAGTAATCCCATACCTTGTTAATTGATGAAGAATGATGGATAAAAATCCCCCTTCTTGCTTTACTTATACCTTGACCTAGACCTTCAATGGAATTCTTCTATATGGGTGAGAGAAAGAAGAGAGAAGGAAGAGCAATTGGGTTTTGGGAAAATATGAGGGTTGGGTTAGTTTAATTAGGATTGGGTCTTTATATAAGTCCTTAACTAACTTAATTAGACCTCCCTTACCACTAACTAATTAACTAACCACCTAATTAATTAAATGAACTAACTTAAAGCAAATCAGTAAAACAGTGGGAGGACCTACAAGACCTCAATCAACGATCCGTAGGTCAACCTACACCCTTGCCCTCCACCGTCCCTCACATCCATCAATGAGTTCCGAGACTGTTCCTAATGGAACTTTGGCAAAAATGGCTAAGTGTCCAACGACGGTGGCCATCGAAAACCTGTCGATTTGACAATGCCCCGCGTTGTCCCTCGTTGGTAGACAATGTCCATGACAACTTTTTAGCCAACATGCAGGGGTCCTCTTGAAGGACCCTTTGGTTGGTCTTTGGGGAGTCGTACCCGTATATTTTTAAGTTATAAACCAACTTTAATACGTTTTAGACACCTTACTACCAAATTCCATTGAATTTCGACTCCTAAAACCTAATCAAATTGACTAAGGCACACTAGCACCTCTTGAACTAGTTTCCGAACGTCATGGACGTTTCTTGATGCTGTGATTCTAAAACGTCCTAAATGACTTATATTCATTATATTCGACCTTAAATAGTGTTATAACCCTTAGAAACTCATGTTAGGCTCTAGATTAGGCTTTAGACTTCCGGACTATTACATTATCCCCCCTTAGTAACATTCTTTCCCAGATGACAATAAAATATTCTGAAAGGAAGGAATAGACTCAAGACAAGCATCTCAACCAACAACAACATATCAAAACATGACTTACAATTCAAATCAACATAACCACATGACCTTTTACACAATGCAAACAAATCATCATTTTCAACTCATAAGAGTTCAACATTCACTACATGTGTATTCACTTATGCTAGAGCTCTCTTCAACAAATATCATCATGCTCAATACAACTCATGAAGGCAAAACATATCAAAATACAGAACATAAGTTTAAATAAAGTAAAAGAGCCTTTTATTTTTTGAAAACTTTCACTTCTTTCAGCATAGTTCATTATAAATCACTATAACAAAACATATATTTCAATATTTTATAAAAAATGAAGGCAACTTCAAATAAACTCATTATTTTCACTATAAATAGGAATAACTAACCTTAGTTATCAAATAGATGAGGGTAACGAGAATTCATGTCGGCCTTGGACTCCCATGTTGCACCCTCAAGTAGGTGGTTCTTCCATCACACCTTTACGGAAGCCACGTCCTTGTTCCTTAACTGCTTTACTTGCATATCAAGGATTTCAACCGGAACCTCCTCATAGGAGAGGCTATCTTGCACACTTAGACCCTCAATAGGAAGAATGGACTCAGGATCCCCGACACACTTCTTATGCATGGAGACATGGAACACCGGATGAACCGAAGCCAATTCAATAGGTAACCTCAACTCATATGCAACATTGCCAACACTTTGCAAAATTTCATAAGGACCCACATAACGAGGACTCAACTTCCCTTTCTAGCCAAATCTCACCATCCCTTTCATAGGCAAAATTTTTAGATACACCTTATCTCCTTTTTCAAACTCTAAATCTCTTCTCCTATGGTCGGCATAAGACTTTTGCCGGCTATAGGCTGTTAAAAATCAATTCAGGACCCAAAAGTGAAGTCTCGACCACTTGAAACCATCCAATTGGAAACATACATCTCCTACTATACAAGGCCTCAAAAACAGCCATAGATATAGATGAATGTAACTATTGTTGTTAGAAAACTCAACAAAAGGCAAGTGTTTATCCCAATTTCCCTTGATGTCAATTATACAAGCTCTAAGCATATCCTCAAGGGTTTGAATAGTATGCTACGCTTGACTATCCATTTGGGGATGAAAAACGGTGCTTAGATTCACCTATGTAACCAACTGTAATGACCCGAAATTACATCCTAGAAGAAGGGAGCACCCTTAGGTCGGAGCAAGGGGTACTTGACCTTTCGAGGGTCTTGTACTAGCCATTTGCTATCATTCATTACATAAGACATGAAAAGTAGTGCGGAATTAAAACTTTTCACGATATTTATAATAATAATAAAATATCTTCCATAAATACTAAAGAGTAGTCTCGTCTTCACAAGTCATCTTAAAGACACAACTTAAATATCTTAGGAACACGGCCCTTTACATTGAATAAAAATACATAATAAGTCTTAATAGTAGAATAAAGAAATAGAAGTATGACCTCAAATATATGAGTACGTACTTAATCTTGTGAGCGTCGATTCCCAAGCTTGTCTTCTAGTCTTGAACTTGCCTTCAACCTATACTTATTAAGTATATAAAAGTATGGGGTTAGTACAAAACAATGTACAAAGCATGGCATATGCAATAACATGAAAAAAGGGATGTTTTAGTTTAAATATAACTTTCATTTCAAATAAGTAAAACCTTGATTAATATAGAATAAAATAGTAATAAAAATAATCATTTAGCGCATAATAAAAGATTTCCATAATTTTTGCACAAAGAGTCACTTTACAGTGAACTCCAAAAATATTACAGTGAAACCCATTTACAGTGAACATCATTCATACCACAACACAGTGAACTCATTTCCTTTGATGTTTCCCTAACCAAGTTATCCTAAAAATCATTAAGGTAAGACATGAAGGAACCGCCCATACACCCCCTTCAATACACACCTAAGTGATCCTTAAGACTACCAACCATAGGCTTACCTCGCACGGGAAACAAGTCCACACTCTAAACTACACATTAGAAGAACATTCATACTTTAAAGACTTCACATAAGTGCCCTACTCTAATGGGACTTGTAAATTACACTAAGCGCAATGTGAGAGTAGCATCCCATACTACTACTCTCACTTAGTGCCCCTTAAGGATTCCCTTGGATCATGCACACTACATTCATCCTTCATAACTTCATTATGTAAAACCTAACTTTAACATGTTTTCTTAAAATTATACCTTAGTCATATAACTTCATTAACGAAACATGATAACACATTCATACACTTCATATAAAACACACCAAGGCTCCCCTTTCGGAATGTCTATTTTGTGCAATGGGTAAATAGCGTCCCATACCACCACCTACCCTAAGTAGTACACTCTTTAGGAGATTTAGTTCATTCATTCTTTTGTGGGGGATATCTTAACCGAGATACCTAGACATAGAATCCCAATATTAGCCCTTATCGGATGAGGGAGCCTCACTTGCCTAGAGTAGGGTCATTTTCTTAGCTTTTACATCGTTTCTCCAATAACTACACCTATGCGCCTGATAAGGATATTGCTACTAAGTAACTCATTCCCTACGAATGAGGAATACTCGTCACAAGAGGTACATTGGAATAATCATCGCAAGAGGTACATTGGAATACAACATCTCAACTAATGAAGTGTAACCACCCATTCTTCATATCCTCTCCTTGCTAAGCATAACTCCCTCACAGAGTCTCAACATTATATACTATAGGTTAAGGATAGCTAGTGCACACCACATCTCAACTCATGAAGGGCATCCATCCTCCAACCTATCATAGAAAGCACTTGGGAGATAGTGAGGTTGCTACTAAACACTTCATCTCAACTCACGAAGAGTGTTCACCCAAAAACTCCCCTTATTCATATTTGCTAACTTCATTCATTCATTAAAGTGTGAGTGTGTGTGGACACACCTTTCACATAATCACCATTTCATTAACATTTAATTCTAGACATTCTTACACTTTCATTCATCATATTACACACTTAAACATGCTTCACATAAACATATAATTTCATTTAGACATAATCTCTATCATACTTCACATAACAAGCTTCATAAAGCACATCAACAAGAACAACATCATTATCATCTTATTTCACATAATATGACTTCATGGCCTTATTTACAATACACAAGTAGATTCATATTCATATATTTCAAGTAAACACCGCCACCAAAGGTGGACCATACCACTCAAGAGAATTTCATTATAGGAGTTAAACATTATAACAAACTTACCATTTATCCAAGATTTCACCACCTATAATAAATTCCTAAATATTTCATCATAATATGGCACTTAGGGCAGTAGCTAAACCATAATATCAACATGAAGAAACAAAATATCAAACACTACACAATCATGTTCATTTAACCCATTTCTTAAGCTAAAAGTTGGAAATATGCATAAGCATGGGATCATTAGGGTTTTGATGTTAAAATCACCAACTAACACTAAAAACAACACATTTGAATCATTAAAACATTTTATATGAAGACCCATGCTTAGAGTAAAAGATAGAAGAAGATAGAGTTTGAAAACACTTTTTGAAATCATTTAGAAATTGCTCCTTGAATGGAAGAGAGTTCAAGGATGACTACCATACCTAAATGACAAGAAACCCACTAGTTTTTGATGAAGAACACCAGCCCTCCTAGACCTTCCTTGAGTCCAACCTTCTATGGGGTTTTGGGAGAGTTTCTTTAGAGAGAGAGTTTGAATATTTGAAATAAGAGGTCTTGTCTAGGTCTAGGACATAAAATCAAATTAATATACTTTAAAAACCCTAAAATAATCATCCTAGGTTCATAAAATACTTGGGGTGAATTTCAAAAAACACCCCAAGCTTGGCAGTATAACGTGAACGCTTTACAGGTGCCAATTGACGACTCCTAGCAACTGGGCGTCGTCTGATCGACGGCCTGTCCTGCTGGGGCGCCGATGGCATCATAGGCTGATTCATTGGGGTATATGTTCCCACAAAATGTGGGACTACTCCCCCCAAACGATGGGGCGTCGTCTTGACTACGTTCAGTAGATTGATGGGCGTCGATTGCCTAGTTTTGACAGCTTGGTTGCCATGTCTTGGGTCCTCTTCTAGTACCCCTTGTGGGTCCTAGGTGGAGTCGTACCCAGACGTTAAACCACTATACTAATTCATCTAGGTATTAGGAACATACAACATCAATTTCAAACAAAACGAACACGTAAAACTTGCTAAAACACATGAGGACACAAGCACTTTCTAAGGCATACCTTCCGAACGTCATGGACGTTCTGAGATGTTTGACCTCCAAATAGTACCAAACTTCATAAACTTCCTAAGCACATCATTATAAAGCATTTTAACACAAATTAACTCATGAAACATTCACGAAGCTGTAGTTCATCTTAGTTCGTCGTAGGGTTTTACACCAACCCATTTTTGAATGACCTACAAAACCTAGATGTGAATTATGCACGCCTATCCGATATGATGGATAATGGAATACCATGGTGACACACAATATCCTCTATTAGAATCCTTGCATAATCCTCTGCTGAGTAAGTGGACTTGATGGGAATCAAATGAGTGGATTCGATTAACCTATCCACAGCCACCCATATGGAGTCATGTTGCTTTTGTGTCCGAGGCAAACCTACCACGAAATCCATATTAAAGTCTTCCCACTTCATAGTGGGAACTTGAATTTCTTGAAGTAAACCACCCGGCTTTTGGTGCTCGGCTTTCACTTGTTTGCAATTTGGACATATTGCAACAAATTCCTCTATGTCCCCTGACTTCCCACCAAAACACTTCTGTAAGTTCATGATACATATTTGTAGAACCCGGATGAACGGAATAATGGGAACCATGAGCTTCCTCAAGAATGCAGTTTGTCAAGTCATCAACATTGGGTACACACAACCTTCCTTGATTCCTCAAGACATCATCCCCCCAAAGAGAATGACTCGTTAAGCTTACCAATTACCGACTTCTTCAACTCCATCAATGGTTGATCAAGGTGTTGTTTAGACTTTACATCAACCACCAAAAGACGATTCGCAGTGATAATGGACCATAAAACCGCCATTTGGAGAATCTTCAAATCTAACACCCAAACGAGCAAACCTATGAACATCTCTCACTAGGTCTTTCTTGGATTCTTCTACATGAGACACAATACCCATGGTCATACGACTTAGAGCATCCACAACGACATTGGCCTTGCCAGGGTGTTAGAGAACACTCATGTCGTAATCTTTCAACAATTCCAACCACATTCTTTGACAGAGAGATTTAACTCCTTTTGTGTAAACACATATTAAAGAATCTTGTTGTCGTTATATACATCAACATGGACACCATACAAAGAATGCCTCCATATTTTTAAGGCAAATACCACGACCTCTAACTCAAGATCATGAGTTGGATAATTCTTCTCATGCACCTTATGTATTCTAGAAGAATAGGTTACTACTTTTGCATGTTGCATATGGACACACCCTAAGCGCACTCGGGATGCATCACAATATACTACGAATCCTTTGGTACCCTCCTGTAAAGTCAACACCGGAGCAGAGGTAAGCCTCTCTTTTAAGATTTGGAACCTTCTTTCACATGCCTCCGACCACTCAAATTTCACACTCTTTTAGGACAAGGTAGTCTAGGGAGAAGCAATGGACGCAAAATCATCCACAAACCTCTTATAATAACCCGCTAGACCCAAGAAACTCCTAATTTTAGTTGGAGCCAATGGTCTAGGACAATTTTTACCGCCTATGTTTACCTTGGATCAACCTCAACTCTTTTATTAGAGATGATATGACCAAGAAATGTCACCGACCTCAACCAAAACTCACATTTTCTATACTTGGAAAATGGTTGGTTTTCCTTAAGCACATGTAACACCACCCTCAAATGGTCCATGTGTTCACCCATATTTTTCGAATATACCAAGATGTCGTCAATGAACAGAATGACAAATGAATCTAGGTAACTTCGAAGCACCCTATTCAAGAGGTCCATAAATGCCGCTGGGGCATTAGTGAGACCAAAGGACATTACTAAGAACGCATAGTGACCATATATAGTTTGGAATGCCATTTTTGGTATATCCTCACCTTTCAATGAAAGTTGGTGATACCCCGAGCTCAAATCATTCTGAGAAAAGTAGGTTGACCCTTGGAGTAGATGAAACAAGTCGTCAATCCGAGGAAGAGGATACTTTTTCTTAACAGCCACTTTATTGAAATGGCGATAGTCAATGCACATTCTAAGGGACCTATCCTTCTTCTTCACAAACAATACCGGATCACCCCATGGAGAAATACTAGGCCTAATGAAGCGTTTCTCTAGTAAGTCCTTGAGTTGAGCCTTCAACTTTTTCAATTCGGCCGGAGCCATCCGATAAGGAGGAATTGAAATGGGATTTGTATCCGGTAACAAGTCAATACAAAAATCAATTTGCCATTTGGGTGGGATTCCAGGAATATCATTAGGAAAGACCTCCGGAAATTCCCTTATTATGGGGACTAACTCAATGGAAGGATTTTCGGAGTCTAAATCTTTGAATCTTACAATATGGTATAAACACTCTTTTTGATATCATTTTACAAGCCTTAAGACAAGAAATAATACGACTACTAGGAATAGAATTTCCCCCCTTCCACTCTAAGACGGGTTCATTTGGAAAATTGAACTTGACAATTCTTGTTCTACAATCAATGGAAGCAAAACCATCATGCAACCAATCCATCCCCAAAATGAGTAACTAATTCAACACGAGTAACTCTATTCGGCAACACTATAGGACAATTTCAATATATCCTCTTTGCAACCACCGACTCACCTACCGGGGTAGTTACCATGAAAGGTTCATTTAGGATATCAGGCAAACTATCAAACTTTCTAGCTATCAAGGGAGTAACAAAAGATAATGTATCACTCGGGTCAAGAATAGCATATACATCAATAGAGAAAGCTTGTAACATACCGGTCACCACATCGGGAGAACTCTCTTGTTCACCACTAGAGGGAAGTGCATAAAAGTGATTCTTCTTTGGAGCATCCACATTAGAACCACAAGCTTGATCTTGCCCGCTACCTTTGTCTTGCCCCTTCAAATTAGGGCAATCCCTAACCTTGTGTCCACTATTTCCACACCCAAAGCTATTGTCTGTCCCAACAAGGCAATCACCATAATTCTTCTTGCCACAGTTTTGACAAGTTGGCTTCTTTCTTGGTTAGCTAGTACCTCTTACTTTTTCACACTTAGGATTCGACACCCTATCATCACGAGACTTGGGAAATTTTGTGGGAACTTGATTAGAAAACCACTTCTTGAACCTAGGCTTGTCTTGAATGTCAAGACTACCCTTTGAAGAACCACCTTCATAAGACTTGGTGTTTTTGGTCTTCCTACTCTTTCTCCTTAGCCTACTCTCTTCCACTTGTTGAGCATGAACCATGAGATAAGAGATATTCATATTATCATGAAACATAGCTGAACAACATTCTTCAACCAAGTCTTCGGACACCCCCATAAGAAAATGACTCATCTCATCCCTTGGGTTTGACACTAAGGATAAAGCATACTTGGACAATTTAGTAAATTTCAATGAGTAGTCAAGTACACTCATACATCCTTGACGAATGTTGATGACTTCTTCCACCTTGTCTTCCCTCAACTCTGTAGGAAAGAACCTACCAAGGAAAGCCCTCTTGAAGATCTTCCAATTCACCGAACCACCCCTAAGTGTCATATTATCCCACCATTGCACATACCAAGTTTGAGCCACATCTTTGAGTTGATAGGCCGCCAGCTCAACCTTCTCTATTGAGGTCATACCCATAGCATAGAGAATCTTATAGACCTCATCGAGGAAATCTTAAGGGACTTCAACCGCCCTTAACCCAAAGAACATAGGTGGACTCATTCTAGTAAAGTCTCTCGAATGAGAGGCCATAGTGTTAGCATGTTAAGGCACTCGAGGTCCAACCTCCCCATTCACCTGGGCCATCATGGATTTGACTTGATATGTGATGGCATTTGCTTGAGAGGTCATGGCGTGGGTCAAATTGAGAAAACCCGCCCTTATCTCTTCATCGGTCATCGGTGGATGAACAACCAAAACTTAATCACCCATAGCAACTTCTTCAAGTAGAGGAACTTGGTTGTCTTGTGGAGGAACTTGTTTGTCATTAGCTCCCACATTAGCCATTACTTCCTCGGCCCTTCTAGCAGCTGCTCTTTGAGTATTCATATATATAACCACGATAAAAGGTTTAGGTGAAAGCACATAATAATAATCTAGAGTCATGACATAGGAATACAATAAGATAAGAGTTTCTAATCATCACATAGTCTCTCATTCATAAGTGTGGTGCGCTTCACAATTATGAATAAGAATATACATAGACGTGGTTTAATGAGACATTGTTTCAAGGGATATTAAACCTCATGCTCTGATACAAAGTTTGTCACATCCGGGAAGTACCCCCTAGACGTAATCGGCGTCGTCGTCCTCATTGATGAATAGGACTAGACTCTTAGCATTAATCATTATATTCATAGGTTAAAAACGCAAAAAATTTAAAACCTTTCATCTACACTACTTCATGAGGTTTACTTAGACTTCTCGATTATACATAATATATTCATATCGAGTATACATAGACCCTTTGTATAAGAAGATTACATAGTCTATTTTTATGGCACATATATATATATATATATATATATATATATATATATATATATATATATATATATATATATATATATATATATATATATATATATATATATATATATAAGATACATAACATAGTCTTAAAAGGGATGTCTCATATTAAACCATCTAAACGGAGTCAAATATATGGGCACAAGCCCTTACAAAAATGTAGAAATGCCACTTAGGGCTTACAACAATATCTTGAAACAACTTGAATTAAATGATTGTCTCTAGATTATAACAACGTAACATAGGTACAGTTATAGAAAGGCATCATCCTCGAAACACGAGGACATACCCACTTGGAGAATTATTCAAAGCCTTACTTCAAAAGTTGTCATGAACCCTTCGAAGACCAGAACCTAAAGATGTTGAGGGGAAAGGGAAAAATGGGGTTATTACATCACTTGTACTAAGTATAATACCATATGTACATACAACATAGAAATCATGCTAAAAAGGGACATTTCATTAAAGCATGCTAATTTACTTTGAAAAGCCTTATGCACATTCAAGAACCAATACAAGTCAACAAGAACATATTCCTTAAGTCAAGAACATGTACATCACAAGACAAACAATACCAAGTCTAGTCAAGTCAACATGCAAATAACCATAATTGAGCACATAATCAAGACAACTCTATCATCAACTTATAATATCAACAAGCATGTATAAGAGTTCATAACATCATAAACCAAACAAGACTAGTACTCATGAACTCCCATTAATTCCACTAGTGCAATGAATAAGTAAGGCCCCATAACCTTAGTCAACAATGTAAACTTAAGGTCATACTATATCATTGAGAGTAAATGTAATACTCCGAAAGTCTAAATCCTAAATAGAGCCTAACATGAGATTATAAGTTTTGTAGCAATGTTTTAAGGTCATACGTAGTGTATATAATTCACTCGGTAAGTTCTAGAGTCAAAACGTCAAGGTACGTCCATGACGTTCGGAAACTAGTTCAAGAGGTGCTAGCGTGCCTTAGCCTATTTGACTAAGTTTTAAGAGTTGGAATATGTTGAAATTTGGTGGAAAGGTGTCTAACACGTATTAGAGTTAGTTTGTAGTCAAAACTCTTGGGTACGAATCCCCAAGAACCAACCAAGGGACCTTGAGGAGGACCCTTGCAAACGTGGACCATCGACGAGGCGTGGTCCAATCGACAGGGCGTCGATGGACACTTAGTCAATTTGGAAAAGGGGTCACTTTGACAAATATCTGACCAACAGGACGGACCAACAGGATGGTTGGTCCCTTGGCCGTCGTTTGACAAACGGGTCGTTGGTCGTGGTTTCGTCTGTGAAGAATTTCTTTCTCTCTCTTAAAGAAACCTCATTGAAGACAAAGCAAAAAGTGGGTTCTAGGTATGATAAGGATCATGTTTCTCCATCAAACTTCGTCAATTAGTAAGTTATGGGATTCATTTCACCTTTGGGATCTCTTTCCCCAAATGGTTCCTTCAAGATGATTTCAATAATATGAAAATTCAAGTTGGTTTACTTCCAATACGAAATTGATCTTATGAATTGCTTTGTTTATGATTCCTTTTGGTTATTATGAGTAGATTAACATGTTTTATCATTACATTATACTATTTTTTGATGAATTGAACTAGTTTGTGGAAGATGATCTTTTTCCCTTAACCCTAGGTTGTGATCTTTAATTGAATTGTATAGTATTGATACAATTGACTTGGTTAGTGTGTGAATGGCTATAATAGATTGTTATTATGCTATTTATGAGTAGGTTGTGATATATTGTAATCCTATTGTGCTAGTTCTTGAGTAATTGACCTAGATTATAAAAAAGATAATGAACTTGACCTAAGTCTCTAATTCTAGACTATGAACTAGTGATGAATTGTTGTATACTGATTCAATTGACTTCATTATTATGTTGGTTATCATGGTGTGATGATATTACACCCATTGTTTGGTTGAATTGAATGGTGGATGGTAAGACCTTGATGATGGCTTATGAAGGAGATTGGGGTAAGTCTTGTGATCTCAATCCTTTAATTCAATTATGATTACTTGTGATTAAGTGATGATGTTGTATTGAAATATACCTTATGTTAAGAACGGTTGGTATGATGTTTAATTTGAATGTCTTGAACTATGATTTGTGAGTTGTTTGCTAAGATGTAAATTTTATAAGGATGGTGATAACTTAGCAATGTGCATGATGTCATTATGTAATGTGCTAATCTCACATGTATGAATTGTAATGAAAGGACAATAATCATGCAATTTTTATTGAGATATTATGATAATTATATAAGGGATAGACCCTATGACCTACATTAAGCTATGAAGTTTAATATCTTTAGAGTTGATCTCTCACTTAACAACGTCTATGTAGATTCTTATTCATAATTGTGAAGCGCACTACATTTATGAATAGGGAACTATATGATGCTTAGGAAATTCTCCTTTTCTTGGAAATCCAATATCGTGCCTCAGAGTTTTGACCTATGTGCCCTTAGTATCTAATCCTTTCATTGTGATTATAGGCAATGAATACTTGAAGAACAACCGCTCAAAGACTTGATGAAGAGGTTGCAAATGCGGGAGTTCCTCCCCGAGACAATCAAGTCTCTCCTCTTCAAGAAGTTGAAAATGATGACCATTCTCCTGTCAATCGTCCACCTTTTACGGATGGGGACATAAGAGCATCCTTTCTCCAAATGGCCCAAGCCATTACTACACAACCACAAGCCGTCACTACTCAAGCCCAAGCCATGAAGACCGAAGCTAACCAGGAAGTTGTTCCCTGAGGAAACCAACATGTTGACCCCATGGCCTCCCATTGAGGGATTTAACGAGTATTAATCCCCGTACTTTCTATGGGTCCAAAGTTGAGGAAGACCCCCAAGAGTTCATTGATGAAACCTACCATATCCTCTTTTCTATGGGGTTAGCTACTAGTGAGAAGGCCGAGTTAGCCATTATCAACTTAAAGATGTGGCCCAAACATGGTACGTCCAATGGAGAGACCATAGGCCCTTGAGTGGTGGACCTGTGAAATGGGAGATTTTTAAGAAGACTTTTCTTGTTAGGTTCTTTCATAGGGAGAAGAAGGAAGCCGAAGTGGAAGAATTCATCAACCTTCGTCAAGGAGGTAGGAGTGTACATGACTACTCTTTGAAATATTACTAAATTGTCAAGTATGCTCCTTGTTTGGTTTCCGATCCTAGAGATGAAATGAGTCGCTTTGTGAAGGTGGTGTTTGATGACTTAAAAGAAGAATGTCGTTCGGCTATGCTACATGATAATATAAACATTTCACATCTCATGGTTCATGCTCAACAAGTGAAAAAGACAAGGGTTAAGAGGAAGAGTAAGGATGCCAAGAGAGCAAAATCTTTTGATGGTGGTTCTTCAAAGGGTAGGCTTGAAATTTAAGACAAGCCTAGGTTCAAGAAGAGGTTTTCTAACCAAGATCCTACAAAATTTCCCAAGGCTCGTGATGATAGGGTGTCTAACCCTATGTCATGACCCGCACCTATACCCTAGAAGATAGGGCATTCTTATGTCATTGTACGACGTACTTGACTTCTCGAAGGTCTTGTATAAGCCATTTCCGTATCATTCATCACATATACATGTATGAAAAGTAGTGCGGAATTAAAAATTTTCACAAACATTCTAATAGTCTTTCAAAATATCCTTCATATAAACCAAAGAAAATACTAAGTCTCATGTCATCAAATAATACTACTAAGTCTATTACAATGTTTTAATAAAGAAATGACAAAGACATCTATGCCCTTGAGTCAAATGAGGACATACTTCAAGCTTGTTTGAACGATCCTATAATTCATGTTTTGCTTCCAATATCACCTTCACTTATGAATCACTTTAGAGATGGATAAAGATATGGAATTAGTACAAACACATGTACTAAGTATGGCTTAATGCATAAAATCATGATAACAGACATTTAATGAAAATATGCTTTTTTTGATTAAAACATCATAGTATAAGCATAAGAATAACATTTAGCACCTTAGAAACACATAGGAAACACATAGACACTTTAACACTTTTTAATGGAATTACAGTGAACTAGGTCACTGTTACAGAGAATTAATTCACTGTTACAATGAGTTCCTCAACTTCACAATGACCCCTTTCTAGCATGCAATCTTCTCACTGAAGGTTATCCTAAGACTGAATTAAGCAAGACAAAGAGAGACCTCCCATACACCCTATCTAAGCATACCTAAATGATCCTCCAGACTACCTATAATGAGATAAATACACTTATCTCACCAAGGTTATCAAAAGACTTACTTAAGTAATTGTAGAAGAGAACGCCCATACACCCTCTTCAAGATCATGTCTAAGGTATCAACCAACTTCCCTAACTAGAGTAATTCTCAAGATTTCCCTCGGTAAGACATGGAGAGATCATCCTTTATACCCCCTCCACACATTAACTAGGAAATCGTTAGAGTTACTCTAGACTAGGTACTCATTCATTTATATGCTTCCTAACATAAGTCATTACATCATTAGTTCATTAAGATACATTCATCACATAAGGACTTTCAAGTAATGGTCTTGAGAAGACCTAGGGACTCACTAACTAACATCTTCAAAGCCTAAAGGTGCAATGCCTAGGTAGCGTCCCACACAACCACCTAAACTTCATAGACTTCTCAAACACTAGTAGGTATCCCATATGATGAGAATATGCAATAACTGACATAGACCATGGTAGCTAAGCATAGAATCCGGAGTTGTAGCCTACTCCAATAAGGGAGTTCTATTTTCCAATGGTAGAACTTGGACACATCCCATATAGGCACATGGTTAAGGAATATGAAGGGTTTCTTCGCACTCTAGACTCAATCATATCTAGAGCTACTTTCCTTACCATACTCACTAGGTGCTAGCCTTTTTTCTTAGAGAGTAATTCACACACTACACCATTTTAGGCCTACGGCCACACTAAATCTGAGATACACTTGAAAAGTGTTGTCTAAAATATTTTGGGAACACTTCTAAAATGTAGCCAATTTTTTTGACTTTTGGCAACGATAATATTGGCAACACTTGTAAAGTGTACCCTTTAATTGTATAGGCTACACTTTATTAACATTGTCATAGTATGAAATAAATGGCAACAATTATTTATATATATGGCCACACTTTTAAAGGGTCCTATTTTTATAATTGTAAAAACAACACATAAGAAATATGGCCTAAAATGTTTCACAAAAATATTTGATTCCCTCCAACATTTTTAACTCTCCCTCCAATTTTTTTTGAGCAAGAAAAAATATTTCATAAAAGATTAAAATCTTATTTTCCCAAAAAAGAAAATGGAGATGAACTTCTCAGACCTTCTCTCACTTTCTCACTGAACTAAAAAGAACTTGGGGGAAGAACACAATTGATGAACAATGAAGAACAAAGCAAAAATCTTTCTTACAGAACTGAAGAACAAGAACACGATTTATCAAGTAAGTCTTTATTTTCCCCCAAATCGTTGAGGAACACCATTTTCTCACTGAACTGAAGAACATATTTTCTTCAACTTTCTCACAGAACTGAAGGACAGATTTAACGATTTCACATTGAAGAGCTGAAGAGTTACTTGATAATGAACATATTTAACGATTTCTTGTTGAATAAGTCTCAGAGATGAACACACCTCACAAAAATAGTTCATCACATTGGTAGGATTTTGTTTGAATAGGGTTTATCAGGTAAGAAATTCTATATTTGAATGTCTAAATTTTAGCTTTAGGGTTTGATATTCTTATGTTTGTAAATACGACTTTTGTTGAATTTTGGGAGTCTAGCTAGTAGTGGTATTACCAAAATCAGGTGATTAGTCACTAAATAAGTATAAATCAGTAAGGAAATCATGGATACTTTTGTTTTTTGGGTCTTTTTTCCACGGCTTATTGTTTTAATCCTTCTAGGCTGAGAAGGTCTATGAGTAAAACATTCAAACTTTTTTCTTCATCTTCAAGAACTAAGTGGAATTCATATGATATGGAAAGAATGGGTAAGAAAAGAGTTGATAGTTTAGAATCATGGTCAATGATATTAGAGTAAGATAATATTGAAAGTTGGGAAGTTTCTAAAGAGGATCAAGACGAATGGACAGTTAATTTGTCTTAGTTGTTTATAGGTAACAAGTTTGCTCTGGTTCACATAGCAGGATTTATAGAGTAATTTACAAACAAAGAGAAGTTGTTGTGATAATGGTGAGGATTTCAACTCATAAGGATGAAACTAGAGCTAAGCATGAATAACAGTTCAAGGCTGAAGTTTGTCTGCTTTCGCGTTTGTATCATCTCAACATTGTGCAGGTTGTGGTTCCTTTACATTACAGAATGATGATTTTTTAATCTTTTATTGCTTATACCTGTAATGATATATATTACAAGTAATCTACACTTTCTGGTTCCTTGTAATTATATATAGACGTACTAGTTTCTTTTGAACTTCATATGGAAGGGAGAGTGTTATCTTCTGTTTTGGATATAAGAGAATAAAGTTTCTACAGTTATATATACTTTGTCATATTTTGTCTATTTCTTTTTAGTATGGTTTTGCCTCACAGGAATGTCGATGAACATTGAATTTGCTTCTCATTCTATCTGTTTTCCCTTTTCATTCTATATGTATCTTTCAAATTTTCCTTACTTTGAAAATTGAACTAGCATTTACATCTGTAATGTTTTATTTCTGTGGATTCAAGGAGAGGTTCTGTAAGTTTTTAACGTGAATGATTGCTGGAATTCCTTCTAGTTTTTGTTTCAGATTCAGATTATGCATGTTGTTGTTCATAAATTACAATATATACTAGCTTATTCTTTCTTTCACTTTAGATTATTGGAGATGAATTTTTCTTTTTAAATGACTTTTTGTTGCTAGAATGGCTTAGCTTGATATTATATTTTCGTTTACCTTGAATATCCAGTTGTATTAGCATATAGGATTCCCTTACCACATTAAAATCACATTCAAATATATTTTGATAAGAAGCTGAATAATCAGCTTCATGTTTCTTTTGAAGAAATTAGAATCTTTAAAGAGCAAAGGACAAGAAGTTGTGTGTGAGTTGACTGGTTAATTGGTTTTGAGTTTAGATCATCTGTAGCTGTTTAAGTTCCTATTTTTGAAAAAATCTTACTGTTTTGCAAGAGCTTTATGGGGGATAAAAGTGATTATCATGAACCATACAGTCATGTGTTTTCGTATGTACTATTTTGGTTTTTTTGTTACAGATTTGTTGTTGTTCAAGATATTGCACGTGACTCGTTAGGCTTATTCCACTGCTTCTGAAAGTAAGTTTTGTCTAAGATGAAGTGAAAGAAGGTTTTGGGTTTCTCTTTACTCAAAGTGCTACTTTATCTACCTAATCTGCTCTGTTCCTTTCCTTTAGATACAATACCATCTCACACCGAGGCATATTTGAATGGTTATTAACGCTTAAAGGCATCTTCATCAATATGTATGAAACTGAGACACCTTATTGTAGTTGTTATCCTCTGTAATATGTTTTTTCACTACACTTTCTGTTTTTTCACTACCTTTGAATGTAAGCTGGTACATAGTATCTAATCTGTTTCATTTTCCTTCAGTGACTCATTTTCTTTAATGGGTGTTTGGTTCTTATCTAATATGTTCTCCACATTGTGTAGCTTAAGCATATTTATTTAGTCTGTTGAGTGAATAATACAACTCTTGCTTTATTTCCTTTGCGATTTTGGAACTATTGTTTGTGTTCAAGCTGGTTTACCTGTTTGCTTCTTTATATGTCCATATTCAATTCTAGTTAATAAGCTTTTATCTATTCTTGAAATTGATGCTTTCTTAGAAATTTAAGGATTTTCATTGTTAGGTATTGAGTTTCTATTGTTGGACGAGTTCTATAGCAGCTTGAGGATTGAGAACATTTCATTTGCTTGCGTTATATTAGTGTAAACTAGAGTAGACTCATTTTTTTGGTAAGTAATGAAATTTAATACTCACTTATGATGTTGGAATCGGCTTACATGAGAAAGAAAGACATGATTGAGTTTTCAAAAATGTGGTCGTACCACTCCAACATGGAAACCAAACAGAAGGTGCACTAGAATGAGTAGGAATGAATTTTGAGGTTTCTTTTTGTTCGTGCAAGTAGATATTTTAGTTGCTTCTCAAAGTTGTAGTCATTTCCCTAAGTTAGCTTTCGTGAACTTACTGCAGACTTAACTTTTATTCATTCAAGTTGCTCGAACTAATTATGTGATATCTTCTTAGAGACATAACCTTTTACTCGACATGATTTACATCATCCACAACTTACATCTAGAAGTATTATTATCACTAAGTTACATGTTTCTGCTAAGCTGTGGAAAGGCACCCTCTTTTAGTCTTTTACACCGTAATAGATGTTGAATACAAGTAGTTAAAGGAATAATCTCTTTCATGTTGCATTTTGGTTTACATGTTTTATTTTCTGTTTTGTTCCATATGTGAAGTAAGTTTGGATTAATACAGAAAGTGTAGGAGATAACAATTTATTTTTTTCGTTATATGGTTTTTCTTCTGGATGGAGGTAGGACATATCCTTGAATTATCGTGGTGCACACAATCTAGCCTCAGTACCATTATAAAAAAGAAGAAGATGTTGATCCAACTAGATAAGAGAAGCATCAAACATCATAACAGAAACTCGTGAAACCTCATTTTTTAAGATGAACAAAAGCAGAACTAACAACAATATCAGTCGATGATATGCTAATTGGACATTAATATACCACAACACTACTACACCTTAATCCGAAACAAGTTGGGGTTGACTATAGGAATTCCAAGACCTTATAAATCTTTAAAGAGAACTTCCTTCAACGATATTTTAGGTCTCTACTCACCATGATTGAACACCCAGGGGCTAGCTCCTCTTGAGGTTAACACACAGAGAATATGAAACAAATACAGGAGGCTTTGGCTACTCCAATTGGTGCAACAACTGATTTTGATGGGTTCCCGATCTGATGCTAGATTATGCTTTCCCTATTAGTTCTATGAACTTCATTTATTGGACACTTTATATTTTATGCAAGAGTACTTTAGCACATAAAATGTGAATGTATTTCTGCTAGTTTTGACATGCTGTTGTTGCAGGATGAATTGTAGGCAGAACTTGAAGAATTTGAAGGTGTTGAATTAGACGAGGAGCTGCTTCATCCATCAACTACATCTCCTACTTCTCCAGTCCATGTTCTTGTAGGGAAGCAACCAGCTCGGACCATTCCTCAGAAGCATACAACTGAAGAAGATGAACTTTATGCGATGCAAGCAGAGATGACTCTTTGAGCTATTTTATCTTTTATTTTAACCGGTAATTATAATTACCAGCCAATCTGAAATTATGCATGTCTATGAATTTTAACTAGTAACTTACTAATTGGTGAAACTTGAGATCCTGTGTTTGATAGATTTCACTAAAAGACATGCAAACATTTTTTATATGAATTGTTTGAATGCTTACTTACATTTGCATATAGTGTATGTAGTAGTGTTTACAATCATTTTTTCCCGATTACTTGGATGAAAGAGCTAGTATGCAATTTTTATATATGCATCCTTTGCTGGTTTGTAATCATATTTGTTTTTCTGTAGGTATTATCATAAGTAGCTTACATGTAGAGACTTGTTGTATGCATGTAAGAAACTACTGCAAATGCTTTCACATTTCTCGAGTCAACTTGGTTAGTGTTGAATTTGGTTCTACATACACTGTAGTGGTTACAGTGTTGAATTTTGTTTCATTCGTCAGTCAACTTGCAATCTGATGCAATAGTGGTTCTGTTTGTTTATAATCTGCAACTTGAAATATCGTTAAAATGTGTTTTCTATTTCTACCCAACAATTTATATGATCAATGTCACATCTTTGTTATTTTGGTAGGTCTAATATTTTGATTCTCATTGAAAGGTTTATGACACAAGAAATAAGAGTGGTTTTATGAGAGGATATCTGTAGAGTATTGGTGATTATGGAGCATGAGTTTCTGATATTGGTGCCGCAAAGGCAGTTGATGTCAATGCCAAGAGAATCAAGTCCATGTGGGTCGTATAGTTACATTGGCCCAGGTTAGTGTATTAAAGGAAGTCCATAGGGAAAGTCAAAACCTCTTAGTATTTGTTAGTGTATTAATTTAAAGATGGTCATATGGAATGTCTTAACTTCTTAGTCTGAAACACCAGTCTAATTTGCATATAGAAAGTTCAAACAGACAAACGAATGGCAGTGAGAAGCTCTGGAATCTTCATTTCACAATCTTGTTAAATTCTGAACCATAAGATTAATAGATGCTTGGATGGAGCTGAAGTGTTCTTCTGAAAGGCAGCCAACAAGAAATCTGCATTCTGCAATCTCCAATTTGGTTTTAGTTTGCTTCAGAATCTACAAAGTGAACTTAAAAAGTCTGCATTCTGCAATTTGAAATTAATCTCGAACTTTTTGCCTCTTCTACAACTATTGCTACATATATATTTGTTACTGTACGTTTTCTTCTAGGCATTCGTTTGGGAAACTAGAGAAACCATTCAAGGAATTCCGACATGGTTTGGAGGAGTTGGGGAGTCTACAGAAGCGGATATGAGTTCCGGTGATAGAGATAGATTATATTAAAGAATGTTAAAGGATATAGATATGGGTTCTGTGATCTGCTTTGGTGTGATCTTAGTAGAGATGTTAAAGGGTGGGGAATGAATGAGCGGGGAATTTCTCACACTTTTGGCGCTGATAAGGTCACCGAGTTTCTCCATAAGCATGATCTTGGTCTTATTTGTCGTGCCCACCAGGTTTGAAGTAGATATTACTTATAATTTTTTTTTAACTTTGTTTCTTTAATCTTATAACTGGAGGTTGTGGATGATGGATAGAAGTTTTATGCTGATAGACAACTTGTGACAATTTTTTCAGCCCTTAATTATCGTGGCTATTTTGATAATGCTGGTACTATGATGAGTGTGGATAAGACTCTAATGTGTTATTTTCAGATATTAAAGCCTACAGAGAAGAAGCCAAAGTTTGGATTTTGGAGCACTACTAGGGTAAAAAGTGTAACTCTAGCAAAAACGAAGGTAAACCTATATGCAAGAGGCACCTTTCACTTGTCAATCAAAGTTGTTATGCGTGTTTTATTTAGAACATTTATTTAATGAACCTACCATTTATTTCAAGTGGAGTACTTTTTCTCATTCTTGTTTGATATGTGGAAAGATTAGTAAGGAAATGAAATTATTGTTACACTGTGCAATCATATCTATAAAAATGTTGGCTACCCAAATGAGGATTTAAATTGAGTATATAGTTTGAAGGTGTGTTGATTGATTAAAACAGGTTATTTATGTCACGACCGGAATCTAGACCCCAGACGAGACCGGCGTCGTTGACCTCTCAGAGGTCGCAGACAAGCCTACATACGTCATTCTTACTTCATCTAGGTTAATTTTAGCGGAAAATTTGAACTTTTTGTTTTCTTATTTCATGCTAAACATTTTAAACTTAACATCATAGGCGTTCACAAATCAACCATCTAATATAGAGATAATCAAATGAAAAAAATAGTTCATAATTGTATTAAACGTATTTTTGCCAAAACGGCACCAATACAAAGTCTGAAATGAAAGTGGAAAGAAACACTAGTGGAACATGCTCCACTAGCTAAAGCCTACATCTAAGCTAGATAATAACGGTAGACATCCTCGAAAGCATGAGGTCCTACCAAGTCCGGATGAAAGCTCCACGTCTGGATAGCTGCAACATAAACCTGTAAGCTCTAGCGTCCACCTGTGCTTGCACCTAAAAATATAGAGTTGTATGGGATTAGTACACACTTGTACTAAGTATAGGTATATGCAAGCATACACCAAGGACATGCATGAGTAAGAATAGCTCTTTCCTAACAACATGATTATGGAAAGTCAAGTCACTGGACTTGCAAAATTGGGATTAGAAAAATTAGTGAACTTTTCAAATTTGGATTAGGAAAGTCAGTGAGTTTTCCAAATTTGGATTAGGAAAGTCATGCCATGAGAGTAATGCATCATCATACTTATCATATTGCACACAACACATAACATCTTACACATAGCACATATCATATATTATATATCACATAACATCTTTTATAGCATTCATTCATATGCCATGAGACCTTGGAATCATGGACTTGATATTAAGACTTTCTAAAATGAGGGTTCAACATATGGGACCTCAACTAGGGAGTCTTCATTAGCAAACACAGAGTCTGCTTCATTCATTGATACGTACTTTATTTCATTTCGTTCATAGGCTAGTGTAACACCAGCTATACCTAGGGTAGTTTAAGACTTTCATCGGGCTTGCTGTGCAATGATCAAGAATAACCTAGTGTCATTACTTGAGTCTAGCTCACCTCTTGATTATCGTATCCTAACACCTTTGGTATCATTCATTTCATTATGTGCATCATTTGAGGCTGACCTTATTCATTCATTGGAAACTTTAACTTTAATCGACATATATCATGTGAGCGTCATGAAATCAAGTGTCTCCCCCACACCGAAAAGAGGTGGAATCATCGGCCAAAGTGACCCCAAACATGCTAGATTACATGGGAATTTAACCCCGCCAGATCCCTATATTGGCAGTATAGGTTCGAAGAGCAGGATATATAAGGAGACCCATACCCGGCAAGCCGTACGGTCTCATCTCATGAGAGTTACGTGAACCTCCGCCCTTCCCGAAAGAAGGCATCATCGCTCATAGCTAATCTATCGGTGCTCAGTATAAAGTTCCATTACATTTAACTCATACGTCATGGAAGCTGGCTTCTAGTATGAGGACATCATAGCTCAATAGATGATTTCTCATCTCATCATTAGTATTAAGTGTGTTAATCTCAATACTTTCATTAGAGTGTTCATAGAGACTGGTCTCTTCATTAACTTTACACTCTCATAGGTGAGTACGTTTTGGTAACAATTACTTAGGCTCATTTGAGATTGTACTCTTCTTTTACATTAGTCTCATATCATGTTGTCACCATATTCATTGACATTAGCACAATTGCTCTTCATAATTACTCACCCCATTTTACGTGAATGTTCATTTCATCATATGTCAATGCACTTGGCCATTTGTGTGTTTCACACTCTTACTTAACCCTTCTAGGGTTTCATCATTTCATTACATAATAATCATTTCATCGTATGCCAATGCACTTGGCCATTTAGTGTGTTTTACACTAGTACTTAACCCTTCTAGGGTTACTTCATTTCATTACATACATCTTAGGTTCACTTATTTTTAAACCTATGCTAGACTAATGGGTCTATACATACAAGCCATGAGGCTTCATTCATAGTTCGTTCAGTGACTCATATCTTTCTAAGATTATGTAGTACAAGACTTATGTATCTTGTATGTTTGTCAAGATCTCGATTTCGATCTAAGTAGGTGGCATTATTCTTGAACATTTAATTCACGTATGACTTATGTATCAATACGGAAATTTGAGCAAGGGAACCCAAGTTCGAATCCCTTGGACAACACTTACATTTTTCCTTGATTTTATTTTTAGTCCTCATGACATTGGGACCCTAGATCGAGCCCCAACATCAACATTTCTTTTTAGTTCCTTTTCTTTAGAAACTCTCTCCCTTGGCCGAGGGGTTGTGGGTTCGAACCCCCACATCCCCCTTTTATTTTCCTATTTATTTTCCTTGTCTATTTCGCATTAACCATGAGGTTGTGGGATCAAACCCCCACAGCCTCTCTTTATTTTTCTTTTATTCGTTTGGAACTGAGAGGTTGTGCGTTCGAACCCCCACAACCTTCTTATTTTAATTTCATTTAATTCTCTTGACTACCTCTGCGTTGGCAGTGAGGATGTGGGATCGAGCCCCAACAGCCTCTATTTTCTTTTAATTTCCCTTTCTCCTTTACTCTCTTTCACAGCCTTGAGGTCGTGAGTTCGATTTCCACGCCTCACATTTCCTTTCTTTTATTTTTCTTTCACTTCACTCGCTGCCTGGAGGTTGTGGGTTCAATTCCCACGCCTCCCATTTTATTTTATTAATTTTTGTACTCTACATTTTCAGCCAGCATACCCCATATCGATTTCCCCTAACCCCATTTCTTACTTTTTTTTGCGATTTAAGGCATTACACGGGTGAGGTCACAGGTTCGAATCCTGGTGGCCTCATCCCTTTATTCTCAAATAAATTTCCAGATGTATTCCTCTACATTTAGCCTAAACTAAACTTGTAAGTTGGCTGGAAATTTAGTCATTTTTTTAAGCTTATTTTCACCAACATTTTCACTTGAAATCTTAGGAAAATTCATAGATCATTTCACACTTTTTGGGGTGCATTTTCATAGATTCGTTTAGCCAAAATATTGATACTCAAATCAGCCACACTTCCATTTTAATGAACATCATGATTTACATAGGTTTATACACGTAAAATGACAACCAAAACATTATCAAATTTGAAGCCTTAACCCGAGGACAACATTTACAGTAACATTTTTGCACACGCACACACTTGCACAAAATTTCGAATACATGGTTGTCTTTCATACGATTTCAAGTACACAAACATAATCATATTCATTACGAAAACATAACATACACCTAAATCTACCAGCAATCATATCCAACCTACGATTCATTGGGAGCTAGCGACAGGGGCATGCAAAAGGGGAAACAATCCTAGTTTTTGAATGAATAATATGAACCTTAAGGGGTCTACTGGGAAAGGGACCAAGAGAGAAGAAAACCCATACCTTTTTGACGTTAAGCCCTTGAGTTGCTGCCCAAAAACTTCACCCAAGAACACGTCTAAGCCTCCTCAATGTCAACTCCACTCGAATGAGAACCTCCCTTAGCCTAGTGTGCGATTAACGTTTGTTTTCGTGTGATTTCGTGTGAGTTCTTCAAGTGTGAAGAACTTGGTTTATTTTTTTGCTTTTTTATCTTATTTTGGCAGATAATTTTTGTGTCAAAGAAGAAGAGAGATTGAGCGTGAGAGTGGAGAGGTAAACGCGAGAGAGAGTTGGAGTTATAGGAGGCTTAGGAGTCTAGTTTTAGGACTTAGTCAATAGGGTTTTGTTTATTTAATAAAAATCTGATTTTTATTTTATTTTAAATCAGCTAATGAATAATAATTATTAATTAATTACATTAATTCAATAGCTTAAATAAAAATCACATTAATTCATTGCTTCCACCTAGGTTCGAACCCGGGTGGAGCAAGACTTCACTTCATGAGCTCAATTTTCGGCTCTCTCTCCCCAAATTGCCCCTCCACCTTATTAATTAAATAATTAACTATATATTTAGGATAATTACGATACTACCCTTAGCCAGGAAAAAGACCATTTTACCCCTAGACCCTTCAAACCTAAGATTTCCTCTTTTTAAGTCCGGTAAAGACTCCTTCGAGTAAATCTTCGTATTCAAGAGCCCTACATGGTTGGACCAACCTTTCTAAGCTCAACTAACTTCCCAAGTTAGTTGGCTTGGCTGTAGCAAGGGTTTCGAGGTCTGGTTCTACGCGCATCAATCCGTGTGAACCTTGGTCTAATCATAGACATTCTTGACACATTAAGCATTTCTTATCTTATCCGTTTTTAGGGTTGTTACAATTTATGTGAAGATTCAAAGGAATTCAAGGTTCTTTCTCTGAACTATAACTATGATTTGTCATGTTGCTTGAACTTCTGATACATTTCAGAATTTTGAATTCTTGATTTTAATTTCTAGTAGTATCTAGTTTTTGTATCAGTGTATGTTATGTTCGTACTGCAATTGTGATAATTTGCATATCTATTGTTCACTAACTTATAATTTTATTTATAATGTGCAAGAAAATGATGGTAATTGAATTTAAATTGTGGCAGAAGTAAACTTGTAGTGAACGATGGAGAGTTTTTGTACTTTTGTCATATACTTTTGAATGCATTTTTTTTTTCGAAATTTGTTTATATTAGATATCTTTAAGCAATCACTTTCAAAGTATTTGTTGTACAAGACATGTTTCTCAAAGTTTATTTGAAATATATAGCTTCGATTAATTATTAGTTAATTTTGTGCTTTAGGTCACTTGTATATTTAATTATGTGATTATATATTGAATATGCAAAATTCAAAAGTGTTGTTGTAGGACGTCCAATGTTAAAGTCACTCTTTATAAGTGTTGATCTAGATGAGATATAAAGTTACACTTTATAGGTGTTGCTCTAGATGAGATATAAAAGGCAACACTTTTGAAGTGTTGCTCTAGATGACATATAAAAGGCAACACTTTTGAAGTGTGACAAATAACACTGCAAAGGCAACATTTTTAAGTGTAGTATAATAAAATATAGGTGTCGCTAATGCATCACAACAAAGCGTTGCCTTATACCTCTTTGGCTACGCTTTATAAGTGTAGCCAATGATGGCGACATTTAAAAAGTGTTGCCTAATGTCAAAGGTTACGCTACTTTAGGCCACCCCCTAAAACGTGTTGCCTAAAGTCCAAAAGTGTAGCCTTTTATCAAAGGCCACACTTTTTGCTACTTTAGGCTACACTTCAGTGGGGTGCCGAAGTCCTAAAATGGTGTAGTTACATAAAGAATAATACGAAGGGGTTCCATATGTAGTTCATAACCCAATAACATTCACCCTACCAATGAGGTCCCCTAGGGCTGCCTTTCAATGGCGATGAGGATGGCTTAATGACTTTCCTAAAGATGATTTCATGACGTTCCAAACAACCAACCCTAAGTACACCACTAACACAAGAAGGATACCATTACAACTTTCGACTTCAAGGATATCATAACCTTCGTTCTTAAAGGTTCCACATAATTTGACATTCTCACTATGTTCAAGGCAACGTATAATTCATACATATAACACTAAGAGGATTTAGAATCCTATGTCAAGACGTATCATACTCACATTCCATAGGTATCAAGTAAGGGACACAAGTCTACCAAACAAGACACACACATAGTTCAATTTACCACATATAGCATATAATTCTAGAATCACATAGGCACAACCTTCATCATCTTTAGGTCACCCTATACACTACTATAACATCATCAATATAACCATCATATACTTATATAGTCAAGTAGGAAGAATCATGCATCAACTCTAAGACTACACATACAAGGACATAGTTATAGTCTAACATGATCACTTAACAACATCAATAGAAGAACACATACTTTCATCTTATCACAAGTAGATAGATATGATCATACTTCAGATAATTCACCTATAACAATCATCATAATATATCAAGTAGTGCCGACAAGGCCGTGATCTTCATAATACATAAATTAACGCTGACGAGGCCCCATCATTCACAATTATAACACATAACACCGCCACCATTAGTGGAACATTCAAATCACAACATAATTAAAGACCTACATTACATAAAATAAAGAGAATTAGGGAAGCGTACCACCAATCCATTCTCTCCACTTCAATCCATACCTAAACCATCCAATTAAATACCAATAGGCCCTTACCCATGACCATGATCATAGATTCAAAACATAAATCACAATAATCAATGAATCTAAGTCAATTCAATATAGATTTATAAATCTAAGAAATCCTATACATCAATTCAATATAATTCACACATCATTCAAAAGCCCGTAGAAAACTACATTAGAATTCATAAGCATTAAGGCAAGATCATCACATCCCAAATATAGCCAATTTGAAGAGATTATGTTTTGCATGGGTTCATGAATATTTTAGGTTATAATCATCTAACTAACATCAATTCAATCCATAATCAATGATTTAAAACGTTTTATTCAATAACCCATGGCTAGATCATGAAATTGGACAAGTTCATCTTTAGAAGACTTTAGAAATCTCTTTGAATTTTGGGCTCCTTGATGAATAGTGTTTCAAGGATGGAGAAACCATACCTCACTGATGTTAATCCACCAATATTATGAAGAATCACCAATCAAATCTCTTCCTTTAGTTTTGGCTTCAATGGAGTTCTAGAGAATTTCTTAGAGATTTTGGGGTTGTATTTGGAAGAGTGAATTCATCTAGGTATTTAGAACTTATATATCCACTAAAAATACCTAAAATATCCCTAAGTAACCTCCCAAACCATTATTTTGACGTGGGGTGAATTTATTTATTTCACCCTTGCCATTTACAGTAAACTGCGCAGGTGACACAGACCATCGACGCCTGCCCATCGACGCACCGTTTGTCCACCAACTGACAGTCCTGGCTGGCCGTCCTTTGGTTAAGAGATTGGCCATTACGAGATTAATCTCCCTAGGCTATGACTTGACCAAAGGCCACCAATGATGGGACGTCTACCAGCGTACTGGCCGTCGACCAGCGTACTGGCCGTCGATTGCCTCAGTTGATTTGGGCTGGCCTAGACAGCCTTTGGCTCACATGAAGGGTCCTTTCTCAAGGACCCTTGGTTGGCCCTTGGGGACTTTTGCCCGGACGTTTCCGACCCGAATATGATCGTATATGATTTTAGGACCTCCCACATCAATTTCATAAAAAACAAACATGTTAAACTCGACGAGACATGCCAAGACACACAAGGTCATTTCAATGCAAACCTTTCGAACGTCATGGACGTTCTTGGATGTTTGACCTCCAAACTTCATGGAACTTGATACACTGACTATAAACAATATTACAACTCATATAAGGACCTCATAAGATCATGAAACACACATATATAAACATAAACACACATGAGGCACATAGGTGACTAGTCGTCGAACGTCTTAGTCGTCCCTTGACGTTTGACTTCCAATTCACCTAAATCATTAGACACTGCGTCATTATAACATTATAATCAACTATAGGGACTTATACCCTCATGACAAACATGTTAGGATCTAGATTCACCAAAGTCATTTTAGAAGTGTCACATTCTCCCCCACTTGGACAACATTCGTCTTCGAATGACACTTGCCACTCTCCGAACACTTCCAAGAGTAGATATTCAGCTAAAAACTCATAAACATACCACATAACACATTATACAACACACAATCTATAAGAAACATCAATTTCACATAATCATGAGACTTACAACACAATAAGAAGATAGAAACCTATTCTACAACTCATTATGCCATTAAACTCACATTCTTCATTACAAATAGCATGAACTCCTTTTATATTCATTTTTATACTCATATGCATCAGTTCTATCAACATTACAACAATTTTCAACTAAAGAATGAATTAGTCAATTTTTGCAAAATGTTACAGCGAGCGAAATTCCCTAGCAGTTAACATACTTCAGTTTTTCAAAAATGCAACTGTTAGGCAAATGATGGTAGAAACATGCTAATATGCAAGATAAAACCATATAAACTCATTCTTCAACATCATTATAACTTCATAAAATGCACAATGCAAGGAATCAATGAAATTCAATTTCAACTAGACTCCTAAAAACAATGCAATCAATACAACAATGCAACATGCTACTATGACCATCTAGCTCATCTACTAATCATACTCCCCCACTAAGAAAGAATTCATAAACAAAAAGATAATACTAGAAGTTAAAATCATCATAATCCTCATCGGGCTTCGCTCCTCTAGTCCGGAGTGCATAAAAACGCTTCTTCTTTGGTGCATCACGTTACGGAGCATTAGGAGGAACTTGCTTACCCTCTCTTCCTCTAGAAGCAACACTAGGACAATCCCTCACCTTGTTTTCATATTTACCACAGCCAAAACAACTCCCGGTACCCAATAGGTATTCCCCATAGTGCCTCTTTCCACTTCGTATTTCTTTTGTTGTGACTGAGTCATCTATTTTGCGTGTTAGCCACCATTTTACCTGTGTATTATCTATTCGAACAATAAATTTGTTATATACAATATAATGTTCAAAAGCTAATAAACATTTATATAGGGCTAATAGTTCTTTACGGTTAATTTCCCATTTTATCTGGGGTTCTGTATATGATCCTGAATAATATCGACAATGATATTCAGTTTTTTCATCATTATATTTATATTTTAATAAACCTCCATAACTGTGTTCACTAGAATCAGTTTCAACTATATATATGAAATTTCTTTTTTCATCAGGAAAATTTAGTTTTGGTAGACGTTTACATAATTGTTTAATATTTTTAATATTTTCATTATCTTTTTTATCGAAATGATATTCGACATCTTTTTTCAGTTTTTTATGTAAAGGTTTTAAATATTCTGCTAAGTTAGGTATATATTCTCTTACCTGATTTACTAATCCTAAAAAGGACTGTAATTTCTTTTTTGTATCTATATTTTCATCTAAATCAATAATTTTTTGTACTAAATGCGTTTGCATTTTAATACCTGATTTATCTATTTGTATTCCGAGAAATTCTATCTGTGATTTCATTAATTCTATTTTTCTTTTATTCAAACTAATTCCGGATTGCTTAACTATTTGAATAAATTTTTCTAGTAATTTAAAATGTTCTTCTTCTGTTTTGGAATATAATAATATATCGTCAATATAGACTATACAATTTTCTAATTGACTAAAGTATTTATCCATAAAACATTGATATCTTCCTGGTGCATTTTTATATCCAAAGGGTAATACGTTCCATTCATAATATCCTTGGGGTACAGTGAATGCGGTTAACTGTTTTGAATTATCTTCAAGTTTTAAATGGTAAAAACCCGATTTACAATCGAATTTACTAAAATAGTTGTAACCTTGTATTTGTCTAATTTTTAATATCTTATTTGGAATAGGATAATTATATGTTTTTGTCTTAGCATTTAAATTTCTATAGTCAATGACCAATCTACTTTTTCCTCGTTTTTGTTCATTGTGATTATTAACAATAAATGCCGGACTACAATGTTTACTATTTGTTTCTTGTATATAATTATTTTTTAATAATTCATCTATATGAATTTTAAATTCATTAAGATCATCAAAATTATATTTTAATGGTTTTTGTAAAATTATACTATTTTCATCTATTAATTCAATCTTTACAGTAGTTTTATGTTTTTCCCATCCGTATAAAGGATTATCATTATATAAAGATTCTAATTGAGTATTTATTGATTTTAATTTATCTATTGTGAGTATAATAATTTCAAAATTATTAATATCTTTTATATTTTCTAATGCTTGATTTATATTTTCATTTCCTTTTATCCAATCAGTAGATTTTCTTAGTTTATTTTTAACTCTTTTTGCTCCTATTTTATAACCACATGGTGTTGTAAACCACCAATGCGTTTTGGTTATTATATGGGGGTATAATTTTTCTAAGAAGGGCATTCCTAATAATATATCTTTTGTTTTACAATCAAAACAATATATAGATTCTAATGTTAAGATTTTATCCCATATCTGTATTTTAACATTTTTAGCTTTGTAAGTAATCATACTACTTTCATTATTAAATCCAGTCACTATTAAAGGTGTTTGTAATTTTTCCCATTTAGTTTCTGGTAAACAATTATATTTACATATATTTGTTTCAGCTCCTGTGTCTATCATAGGTGTATAATATCTATTATAATATCCTTCTACGATAATTTTCGCAAGTATATATATTTTCATTTTATTCTTTGTATAATAATTTTCTTGTTTTGACAAGTAAGTATTAATTTACTGTCTTCTATTTTATAAGGTGTAAACTGTTCTAGCCATTTTAACCCTAAGGTTATATCATTTTCACTTTGGTATATTTTAAATGTTATAGTAAAATTCAATCCTCCTATTATAATATCTTTTTTAACAGTTTCATTACAAATTATTATGTCTGAAGGTAATCCAGGGCAAATATGTCCTGTTTTTGTTAATTCATCTTCTGGAACTAAATCTTTATTTATATAATTTTCTTCTTCACCAGTATTAATTAAGATTTTATATTTTTTGTCATTAGTAATACCTGCTATAAAGTAATAGTTTATTAATTCATTTTCTGTATATTGTATTTCAGGGAATTCATACTTTCTTTTTGAAGTACTAGCTCGTGATGAGTTAGTTCTAGATAGTTTAGGGGTATTTATTCTTTCTTGTATTATATGTAAATCATCATTTACATTCATTGCATTGTAACTATAATCATTGTTATCTATGATTGTAAGAATTTGATCGAAAGGGTTGTCGATCTTGATTCTATCTATTTTGTTTTTGGCAATAACTTTATGTTTTGTTGTTAAAATATATAGATTTTTACATCTTACTGTAAATATCTTACTTCCAGGTTCTAATTCTATACCTGATAATTTCCAATATAACATTAAGGATTTATCAATATTTTTATCTGTTAAAGCAATAGAATAATTAGCGCTTATTATAAATTTAAATTTTTGGTATATTAGATTTCCTTTTATTGCACTTATTATACTTTTTTCTATAGGATGTATAATTCTGTCATCAGCTAAGTATAGCTCTATTGGTGTATCTATTCCTTCTCTAAAACAAGCTTTTAATAATATCTCTGTTCCTCCTAAATGTACATATTTGATAGGGGCTTTAGATTTTATTTGTTGTATTTCTTGATTAATTACTCTTTTATTGAGTATTGGGATTTGAGCTTTTCCTTTAGTATATTTGCAATCTATAATATGTTCTTTTTGACTTACTACATAGTATTCTTCTTTACTTCGTTTAAAGAATTGATTTAATAAAGGTATTTTTAGTACTTTTTCTACACTTAAGTCTAATTCTTTATTTCTTATTTCTTGAAAAACATTGTTATCGAATATTATCTTTTGTTCAACAGACTCTTCATCATTATATTCTTCAGTTGTAATAACATTTATAGTTTCTTCAGTCATATTCTATATCGGATTCTATATCTGAATTATTTTCTAATTCTGTTTCATAATCATCTTGTTCGATTTCTGAATAATTAGTTATTTCATTATCTAAAAATTCATAGATACTATCGTTATCATCTAAATCATAATCTAAATAATCTATATGCATATATTTAATATCATTAATTATAAATTCTGCAATTTGCTTCTTTTTTATATTTTTAGGTAATTTGCAATCTTTAGCTAAATGTCCTAGTTTTCCACAATTATAACAATTACAATTTGATATATCTTTCTTTGGTTTAGATAAACGTTTTTGTTTATTTTCTTTTATATAATAACGTTTTCTTGGTTTTCTATACTTATATTTTGTTCGTCTTTTTCGATATTTTTTAGTTTTATTTTTACGGTTTGTGAGTTTATATTTTCTCTCCTTATAGCCAAATTGGGGTGCAGTTATATATGTACAACAGTCTAGATTTTTTAACAAAACCTTTTCCATTGTTAACTTTTCCCTTTGAGATTCACATAGTTGTATAAACCATTGATGTAAAAAGTTTATTCTAGCTCCTAAAGTATTTGTAGTTTCACTATTATTCCAGTCTTTTATTATATTTGTACTAAAAGGTTCTGGTAGTTTTGTAAAATATAAATTTTTTATTTCATCAGCTTCATTTATATTATATTGAGCTTTATAATAATATTCTTTAAAAGCACAAGTATATTCTTCTATATAACACATATTATGTATTGATAATTTTGCCATTAATTGTCTATTTATTAGTTTAAGTTTAGTTTGTTCTTTTATATCAGAAGTCATACTTCCAAATTCGTTTCTTAAGGCTAAGTCGTATTTTTCTAGAATTTCTATATTAGATGTGGTTAATGAACCATCTAGTTTTTTATCACTTCTTAAAGCTGCTTTGCTTTCATTAGGTAAATTTTCTATCCATAGCTTTGTTACTCCTATTAAGGTTCTTTCTATATATCCAGGTGTTTCTTTTAATGAAATTTTATTATCGATTAATTGTTTTGATAGATTTCCTATCCATAAAAGAAGTATTTTATTTATATCTGTTACACAATCTAAATCTAAAAAGTTAGTTTGATCGATTATCTTCTTAGGTTTCCATTTAGTATTTAATCTACTATTCCATATTGCATTATTACGATCAGAATTTTCATAACTTTCTGTATAATAAATTGGTGTAGTTACTCTAGGATTTCTCCTAGGGCTATTATCTGGAGTTTTAACTCTAGATGTTCCTGGTTTATTTACATTGTTTGTATTAATTTCCAATTTTAAATTATTTGTTTGTTTTAAAATTTCAGTATATGTTTCACTAATATCACTAGTGTCAAAATTTTCTGATAAGTCAGATTCATTATTATTTTCATTCTCATTTATGTCATTAATTTCGAAATTTTCAGTTTCAATAAGTATTTGTTTCATATCATTTATTTCCTTAGCTAGTTTTTCTTTTTGTTTTTCTTCAACTAGTAATTTTAAGTAAGCTAATTCTTTTTCTAATTCTTCGATTTTAGTATTTTTAATATCTTCAATTTTCTTAATTTCTTGAGTAGCTTCAGTTCGTATTTTATCAATTTCTTTAGCTTTATCAATATCTTCATTTTCTTTTGTTATTCTTATCATAGCGGTTAAACTATCTTCTAGTTTAGCAGATTCTTTTTCTAACATTAGATATAATTTATCTCCTATTTTTTTATATCTTCTTCCTAAATTTGAAAAAACTATTTTTATAGTTAATCCTTCGTAATTTTCATAGGTTTTTTCGTCAATTATAAATTCGTCTTTATTCATTATTACTATTGTTATGAAATAGATTATGTTGTAATTTATATTCCAAACAATCTATTTTCAGTTTTAATTCAAATATATGTTTCTTTTGTATTAAAATTGATTTTTTACATACTCCTGCAACTATATTAACTATTAGTTGTTCTTTCATAAAATCATGTCTATATTGTAATCTATTTATTTCTTCAATTATAAGTTGTTTTTCTATCCTTTGATTCATTATAATTTTTTAAGAAAATATTTGGTCATAATATTCCCTTTTTAATTTATTTAATTGCTGGATTTCTTTTGCGTTAGTTTCTATATACTCTAAATATCTTTCGTTTCGAAGATATATATATTTATTTACATTTTCATATAATAATTGTTCTTCAATATCTATCTTTTCTTTAGTTTCTTTCCATAACCTCAAATATCTAAAATTTATCATTGATCTCTATATAGTTCTAAATCGTCGAATAAATCATCTATATCTAAATTATCATCAACTATCAGCTCAGACCAACCTAAAGTCATCGTTTCGATTATTTCATGCATAATTAACATGTCATAAATTATCATTCGAGTATCAACATCAATATCTTTTAATATATAAAACAATAACATCATATAATTATTATCATTATCTAACAAGTATGTAGACATTTTTAATTCAATTTATTTTCACTGAATCAATTTTTATTCCTTCCAGTTTTTTCACAGTTTATATGTACTCATTATGAATGATAACCAAATAATACTCATCTCAGCTGAATCATTACTATGTTATTTTCATTGAATCAGTTGTCTTAACAGCGCCTCAACTCTGTGTACTCCCCCAAACGGCTTCTCTTGCCTACCGGTTTCCACGCTAGGATGGCATAGTCCAGACTTACTAATTCTCAGAATAATTTCATAGTAATAACTTTCTAAAGTTGACTATTATAACATTATCAGTTCATAATAACTACTTATAATCAGGAAAAGACTTTCAGGAATAAATCAATTTAGTTACTCATAATTGATTTTAAATATACCTGCTCTTGTAGATTGCTTGTAGATGCTTTGTTTTCCATTGTTGTTCGATTGATAGCTTAGTTAATTTATCTGTATAGCTCTGATACCATTAAAGGGGGGGCGGAATTCTATCTTAGGTAGTTGAGAGAAAGATTGAGAGAAGAGAGAGGATGGTGGAAAGCTTGCTTTTATTATGAGGTCTCAAGCCTCTATTTATAGTACAAACTCCATAATTGGTCAGGACAATGACCGACACTATTTTAGCACACTTGGCAGTTTATAATTCTGCCGACACTACACGATAAAAAACTTTAAGACTTAATGGCCTAGCTTTACAAATTGGCCGACAAAGTAAAAGTAAAAAGTAAAAGCAATAAAGAAAAAGTAAAAGCTAACTATAGTGGCCTACATGTGGCCGACAATTTTAAAATAACTTTTGACTATTTTATCTTCTTTCCTTTATCTGCTTTATTCGAATAAGACGTCTGGTACCGTCTTATCTCCTTCATTGCATTTGGTGCAAATATGTTCCGGATATTTATGACCGATTATTTTGCAATATCTTGTCAATAAATCTTCGGAAATAAATCCTTTTTTAATAGCTCTTGTAGTAGGCATATCTTCTGGTTTGATTAAGGATAATATCCATTTCTGGACTTCATCCATATCTGCTTGCCTTATCTCGCGCGAATTTGCATAGATCATTAAATGGTCTCTTGAATAATAGCTCCAAATTGCATTACCTTGTAAATAATTGTTTGCTAATTCTTGAATAATTGTAGATAGTCCAATTATTCTTTTATTTGCAAAGAAATTTGGTAACTCAATTTTGGGTATTTCTGGTTGTTGACCAATATCTTCGGGAATAATCATATCTTTAGTTAATCCAATTTTTACAACTTGGATTATAGGTTTTATTTCGTTGAATAATATCTCTGCTGGTGCCGTATAACATCGTATAAAAAATAAGTTTCCTTTGGTTATCTTCTTATATATAAGAAATGCTCTATGGATTTCTGGGATTCCACTAACTTCTTCGCCTGTATATGTATAAATTGTATTTAACAAACCATAATTAAAACAAGTTTTAACTAAGTTTGGGTTAGTTTTTGGCTGGGCGATTAACTTGTTATATCCTTGAAGTTTCTGGGTAATATAATCTTCGGTTTTTTCTTTGGTGGTAGTTGATCTTGGTTTTGTGTTCAAGAAGGTCACTATTTGGTATATATTTTCTATATAGTTTTGAGCGATGTGGTTGTACATCTTTTTGTCTTTGTTTAAGCTGGCTGCATAGGTAGATGTTTGTGGTGTTACAGATTCAATTATCTGAAGTTTAGGTACAAAAGGTTTTTTGAATAAATTGTTTAAGTTTATAGATTTTGGTTTTGATAGCTCCATAACTTCTTTTCCAGTACCTGTACCTGCAATACCTGTAATAGATAATTTGTTAATAATTTGAGTTTTAAGGTGTTTCTCATCGTCACCGTTTATCTTTTGAGTTTTATGGTGTTTCTCATCGTCACCTTTTATCTCTGGCTTTTTTCCGTCTGCCTGGGGACGTAGCTCCGCATGTTTTAAGTCATGCTGCTGACTATTAACTTGCTCTTTTAGCAGTTTCACTTCATTATCTATTTTATCAACCTTTTGACAAAGATTTGTCATCATGGTTAATAGCTGCTTCATCGTATCTGTTTCTACTGAGGTAGTCTGCAATAAAATTCTTATTAGTAGAAATAACTTCAATTGTAAAAGTAAAGTTTAATATTATGAGGTCTCAAGCCTCTATTTATAGTACAAACTCCATAATTGGTCAGGACAATGACCGACACTATTTTAGCACACTTGGCAGTTTATAATTCTGCCGACACTACACGATAAAAAACTTTAAGACTTAATGGCCTAGCTTTACAAATTGGCCGACAAAGTAAAAGTAAAAAGTAAAAGCAATAAAGAAAAAGTAAAAGCTAACTATAGTGGCCTACATGTGGCCGACAATTTTAAAATAACTTTTGACTATTTTATCTTCTTTCCTTTATCTGCTTTATTCGAATAAGACGTCTGGTACCGTCTTATCTCCTTCATTGCATTTGGTGCAAATATGTTCCGGATATTTATGACCGATTATTTTGCAATATCTTGTCAATAAATCTTCGGAAATAAATCCTTTTTTAATAGCTCTTGTAGTAGGCATATCTTCTGGTTTGATTAAGGATAATATCCATTTCTGGACTTCATCCATATCTGCTTGCCTTATCTCGCGCGAATTTGCATAGATCATTAAATGGTCTCTTGAATAATAGCTCCAAATTGCATTACCTTGTAAATAATTGTTTGCTAATTCTTGAATAATTGTAGATAGTCCAATTATTCTTTTATTTGCAAAGAAATTTGGTAACTCAATTTTGGGTATTTCTGGTTGTTGACCAATATCTTCGGGAATAATCATATCTTTAGTTAATCCAATTTTTACAACTTGGATTATAGGTTTTATTTCGTTGAATAATATCTCTGCTGGTGCCGTATAACATCGTATAAAAAATAAGTTTCCTTTGGTTATCTTCTTATATATAAGAAATGCTCTATGGATTTCTGGGATTCCACTAACTTCTTCGCCTGTATATGTATAAATTGTATTTAACAAACCATAATTAAAACAAGTTTTAACTAAGTTTGGGTTAGTTTTTGGCTGGGCGATTAACTTGTTATATCCTTGAAGTTTCTGGGTAATATAATCTTCGGTTTTTTCTTTGGTGGTAGTTGATCTTGGTTTTGTGTTCAAGAAGGTCACTATTTGGTATATATTTTCTATATAGTTTTGAGCGATGTGGTTGTACATCTTTTTGTCTTTGTTTAAGCTGGCTGCATAGGTAGATGTTTGTGGTGTTACAGATTCAATTATCTGAAGTTTAGGTACAAAAGGTTTTTTGAATAAATTGTTTAAGTTTATAGATTTTGGTTTTGATAGCTCCATAACTTCTTTTCCAGTACCTGTACCTGCAATACCTGTAATAGATAATTTGTTAATAATTTGAGTTTTAAGGTGTTTCTCATCGTCACCGTTTATCTTTTGAGTTTTATGGTGTTTCTCATCGTCACCTTTTATCTCTGGCTTTTTTCCGTCTGCCTGGGGACGTAGCTCCGCATGTTTTAAGTCATGCTGCTGACTATTAACTTGCTCTTTTAGCAGTTTCACTTCATTATCTATTTTATCAACCTTTTGACAAAGATTTGTCATCATGGTTAATAGCTGCTTCATCGTATCTGTTTCTACTGAGGTAGTCTGCAATAAAATTCTTATTAGTAGAAATAACTTCAATTGTAAAAGTAAAGTTTAATATATTTAATACTAATCTTCGTATTTCTTTTGTTGTGACTGAGTCATCTATTTTGCGTGTTAGCCACCATTTTACCTGTGTATTATCTATTCGAACAATAAATTTGTTATATACAATATAATGTTCAAAAGCTAATAAACATTTATATAGGGCTAATAGTTCTTTACGGTTAATTTCCCATTTTATCTGGGGTTCTGTATATGATCCTGAATAATATCGACAATGATATTCAGTTTTTTCATCATTATATTTATATTTTAATAAACCTCCATAACTGTGTTCACTAGAATCAGTTTCAACTATATATATGAAATTTCTTTTTTCATCAGGAAAATTTAGTTTTGGTAGACGTTTACATAATTGTTTAATATTTTTAATATTTTCATTATCTTTTTTATCGAAATGATATTCGACATCTTTTTTCAGTTTTTTATGTAAAGGTTTTAAATATTCTGCTAAGTTAGGTATATATTCTCTTACCTGATTTACTAATCCTAAAAAGGACTGTAATTTCTTTTTTGTATCTATATTTTCATCTAAATCAATAATTTTTTGTACTAAATGCGTTTGCATTTTAATACCTGATTTATCTATTTGTATTCCGAGAAATTCTATCTGTGATTTCATTAATTCTATTTTTCTTTTATTCAAACTAATTCCGGATTGCTTAACTATTTGAATAAATTTTTCTAGTAATTTAAAATGTTCTTCTTCTGTTTTGGAATATAATAATATATCGTCAATATAGACTATACAATTTTCTAATTGACTAAAGTATTTATCCATAAAACATTGATATCTTCCTGGTGCATTTTTATATCCAAAGGGTAATACGTTCCATTCATAATATCCTTGGGGTACAGTGAATGCGGTTAACTGTTTTGAATTATCTTCAAGTTTTAAATGGTAAAAACCCGATTTACAATCGAATTTACTAAAATAGTTGTAACCTTGTATTTGTCTAATTTTTAATATCTTATTTGGAATAGGATAATTATATGTTTTTGTCTTAGCATTTAAATTTCTATAGTCAATGACCAATCTACTTTTTCCTCGTTTTTGTTCATTGTGATTATTAACAATAAATGCCGGACTACAATGTTTACTATTTGTTTCTTGTATATAATTATTTTTTAATAATTCATCTATATGAATTTTAAATTCATTAAGATCATCAAAATTATATTTTAATGGTTTTTGTAAAATTATACTATTTTCATCTATTAATTCAATCTTTACAGTAGTTTTATGTTTTTCCCATCCGTATAAAGGATTATCATTATATAAAGATTCTAATTGAGTATTTATTGATTTTAATTTATCTATTGTGAGTATAATAATTTCAAAATTATTAATATCTTTTATATTTTCTAATGCTTGATTTATATTTTCATTTCCTTTTATCCAATCAGTAGATTTTCTTAGTTTATTTTTAACTCTTTTTGCTCCTATTTTATAACCACATGGTGTTGTAAACCACCAATGCGTTTTGGTTATTATATGGGGGTATAATTTTTCTAAGAAGGGCATTCCTAATAATATATCTTTTGTTTTACAATCAAAACAATATATAGATTCTAATGTTAAGATTTTATCCCATATCTGTATTTTAACATTTTTAGCTTTGTAAGTAATCATACTACTTTCATTATTAAATCCAGTCACTATTAAAGGTGTTTGTAATTTTTCCCATTTAGTTTCTGGTAAACAATTATATTTACATATATTTGTTTCAGCTCCTGTGTCTATCATAGGTGTATAATATCTATTATAATATCCTTCTACGATAATTTTCGCAAGTATATATATTTTCATTTTATTCTTTGTATAATAATTTTCTTGTTTTGACAAGTAAGTATTAATTTACTGTCTTCTATTTTATAAGGTGTAAACTGTTCTAGCCATTTTAACCCTAAGGTTATATCATTTTCACTTTGGTATATTTTAAATGTTATAGTAAAATTCAATCCTCCTATTATAATATCTTTTTTAACAGTTTCATTACAAATTATTATGTCTGAAGGTAATCCAGGGCAAATATGTCCTGTTTTTGTTAATTCATCTTCTGGGACTAAATCTTTATTTATATAATTTTCTTCTTCACCAGTATTAATTAAGATTTTATATTTTTTGTCATTAGTAATACCTGCTATAAAGTAATAGTTTATTAATTCATTTTCTGTATATTGTATTTCAGGGAATTCATACTTTCTTTTTGAAGTACTAGCTCGTGATGAGTTAGTTCTAGATAGTTTAGGGGTATTTATTCTTTCTTGTATTATATGTAAATCATCATTTACATTCATTGCATTGTAACTATAATCATTGTTATCTATGATTGTAAGAATTTGATCGAAAGGGTTGTCGATCTTGATTCTATCTATTTTGTTTTTGGCAATAACTTTATGTTTTGTTGTTAAAATATATAGATTTTTACATCTTACTGTAAATATCTTACTTCCAGGTTCTAATTCTATACCTGATAATTTCCAATATAACATTAAGGATTTATCAATATTTTTATCTGTTAAAGCAATAGAATAATTAGCGCTTATTATAAATTTAAATTTTTGGTATATTAGATTTCCTTTTATTGCACTTATTATACTTTTTTCTATAGGATATATAATTCTGTCATCAGCTAAGTATAGCTCTATTGGTGTATCTATTCCTTCTCTAAAACAAGCTTTTAATAATATCTCTGTTCCTCCTAAATGTACATATTTGATAGGGGCTTTAGATTTTATTTGTTGTATTTCTTGATTAATTACTCTTTTATTGAGTATTGGGATTTGAGCTTTTCCTTTAGTATATTTGCAATCTATAATATGTTCCTTTTGACTTACTACATAGTATTCTTCTTTACTTCGTTTAAAGAATTGATTTAATAAAGGTATTTTTAGTACTTTTTCTACACTTAAGTCTAATTCTTTATTTCTTATTTCTTGAAAAACATTGTTATCGAATATTATCTTTTGTTCAACAGACTCTTCATCATTATATTCTTCAGTTGTAATAACATTTATAGTTTCTTCAGTCATATTCTATATCGGATTCTATATCTGAATTATTTTCTAATTCTGTTTCATAATCATCTTGTTCGATTTCTGAATAATTAGTTATTTCATTATCTAAAAATTCATAGATACTATCGTTATCATCTAAATCATAATCTAAATAATCTATATGCATATATTTAATATCATTAATTATAAATTCTGCAATTTGCTTCTTTTTTATATTTTTAGGTAATTTGCAATCTTTAGCTAAATGTCCTAGTTTTCCACAATTATAACAATTACAATTTGATATATCTTTCTTTGGTTTAGATAAACGTTTTTGTTTATTTTCTTTTATATAATAACGTTTTCTTGGTTTTCTATACTTATATTTTGTTCGTCTTTTTCGATATTTTTTAGTTTTATTTTTACGGTTTGTGAGTTTATATTTTCTCTCCTTATAGCCAAATTGGGGTGCAGTTATATATGTACAACAGTCTAGATTTTTTAACAAAACCTTTTCCATTGTTAACTTTTCCCTTTGAGATTCACATAGTTGTATAAACCATTGATGTAAAAAGTTTATTCTAGCTCCTAAAGTATTTGTAGTTTCACTATTATTCCAGTCTTTTATTATATTTGTACTAAAAGGTTCTGGTAGTTTTGTAAAATATAAATTTTTTATTTCATCAGCTTCATTTATATTATATTGAGCTTTATAATAATATTCTTTAAAAGCACAAGTATATTCTTCTATATAACACATATTATGTATTGATAATTTTGCCATTAATTGTCTATTTATTAGTTTAAGTTTAGTTTGTTCTTTTATATCAGAAGTCATACTTCCAAATTCGTTTCTTAAGGCTAAGTCGTATTTTTCTAGAATTTCTATATTAGATGTGGTTAATGAACCATCTAGTTTTTTATCACTTCTTAAAGCTGCTTTGCTTTCATTAGGTAAATTTTCTATCCATAGCTTTGTTACTCCTATTAAGGTTCTTTCTATATATCCAGGTGTTTCTTTTAATGAAATTTTATTATCGATTAATTGTTTTGATAGATTTCCTATCCATAAAAGAAGTATTTTATTTATATCTGTTACACAATCTAAATCTAAAAAGTTAGTTTGATCGATTATCTTCTTAGGTTTCCATTTAGTATTTAATCTACTATTCCATATTGCATTATTACGATCAGAATTTTCATAACTTTCTGTATAATAAATTGGTGTAGTTACTCTAGGATTTCTCCTAGGGCTATTATCTGGAGTTTTAACTCTAGATGTTCCTGGTTTATTTACATTGTTTGTATTAATTTCCAATTTTAAATTATTTGTTTGTTTTAAAATTTCAGTATATGTTTCACTAATATCACTAGTGTCAAAATTTTCTGATAAGTCAGATTCATTATTATTTTCATTCTCATTTATGTCATTAATTTCGAAATTTTCAGTTTCAATAAGTATTTGTTTCATATCATTTATTTCCTTAGCTAGTTTTTCTTTTTGTTTTTCTTCAACTAGTAATTTTAAGTAAGCTAATTCTTTTTCTAATTCTTCGATTTTAGTATTTTTAATATCTTCAATTTTCTTAATTTCTTGAGTAGCTTCAGTTCGTATTTTATCAATTTCTTTAGCTTTATCAATATCTTCATTTTCTTTTGTTATTCTTATCATAGCGGTTAAACTATCTTCTAGTTTAGCAGATTCTTTTTCTAACATTAGATATAATTTATCTCCTATTTTTTTATATCTTCTTCCTAAATTTGAAAAAACTATTTTTATAGTTAATCCTTCGTAATTTTCATAGGTTTTTTCGTCAATTATAAATTCGTCTTTATTCATTATTACTATTGTTATGAAATAGATTATGTTGTAATTTATATTCCAAACAATCTATTTTCAGTTTTAATTCAAATATATGTTTCTTTTGTATTAAAATTGATTTTTTACATACTCCTGCAACTATATTAACTATTAGTTGTTCTTTCATAAAATCATGTCTATATTGTAATCTATTTATTTCTTCAATTATAAGTTGTTTTTCTATCCTTTGATTCATTATAACTAATTGTTATTTTAGCACCTTGTAAATAATTGTTTGCTAATTCTTGAATAATTGTAGATAGTCCAATTATTCTTTTATTTGCAAAGAAATTTGGTAACTCAATTTTGGGTATTTCTGGTTGTTGACCAATATCTTCGGGAATAATCATATCTTTAGTTAATCCAATTTTTACAACTTGGATTATAGGTTTTATTTCGTTGAATAATATCTCTGCTGGTGCCGTATAACATCGTATAAAAAATAAGTTTCCTTTGGTTATCTTCTTATATATAAGAAATGCTCTATGGATTTCTGGGATTCCACTAACTTCTTCGCCTGTATATGTATAAATTGTATTTAACAAACCATAATTAAAACAAGTTTTAACTAAGTTTGGGTTAGTTTTTGGCTGGGCGATTAACTTGTTATATCCTTGAAGTTTCTGGGTAATATAATCTTCGGTTTTTTCTTTGGTGGTAGTTGATCTTGGTTTTGTGTTCAAGAAGGTCACTATTTGGTATATATTTTCTATATAGTTTTGAGCGATGTGGTTGTACATCTTTTTGTCTTTGTTTAAGCTGGCTGCATAGGTAGATGTTTGTGGTGTTACAGATTCAATTATCTGAAGTTTAGGTACAAAAGGTTTTTTGAATAAATTGTTTAAGTTTATAGATTTTGGTTTTGATAGCTCCATAACTTCTTTTCCAGTACCTGTACCTGCAATACCTGTAATAGATAATTTGTTAATAATTTGAGTTTTAAGGTGTTTCTCATCGTCACCGTTTATCTTTTGAGTTTTATGGTGTTTCTCATCGTCACCTTTTATCTCTGGCTTTTTTCCGTCTGCCTGGGGACGTAGCTCCGCATGTTTTAAGTCATGCTGCTGACTATTAACTTGCTCTTTTAGCAGTTTCACTTCATTATCTATTTTATCAACCTTTTGACAAAGATTTGTCATCATGGTTAATAGCTGCTTCATCGTATCTGTTTCTACTGAGGTAGTCTGCAATAAAATTTTTATTAGTAGAAATAACTTCAATTGTAAAAGTAAAGTTTAATATATTTAATACTAATCTTCGTATTTCTTTTGTTGTGACTGAGTCATCTATTTTGCGTGTTAGCCACCATTTTACCTGTGTATTATCTATTCGAACAATAAATTTGTTATATACAATATAATGTTCAAAAGCTAATAAACATTTATATAGGGCTAATAGTTCTTTACGGTTAATTTCCCATTTTATCTGGGGTTCTGTATATGATCCTGAATAATATCGACAATGATATTCAGTTTTTTCATCATTATATTTATATTTTAATAAACCTCCATAACTGTGTTCACTAGAATCAGTTTCAACTATATATATGAAATTTCTTTTTTCATCAGGAAAATTTAGTTTTGGTAGACGTTTACATAATTGTTTAATATTTTTAATATTTTCATTATCTTTTTTATCGAAATGATATTCGACATCTTTTTTCAGTTTTTTATGTAAAGGTTTTAAATATTCTGCTAAGTTAGGTATATATTCTCTTACCTGATTTACTAATCCTAAAAAGGACTGTAATTTCTTTTTTGTATCTATATTTTCATCTAAATCAATAATTTTTTGTACTAAATGCGTTTGCATTTTAATACCTGATTTATCTATTTGTATTCCGAGAAATTCTATCTGTGATTTCATTAATTCTATTTTTCTTTTATTCAAACTAATTCCGGATTGCTTAACTATTTGAATAAATTTTTCTAGTAATTTAAAATGTTCTTCTTCTGTTTTGGAATATAATAATATATCGTCAATATAGACTATACAATTTTCTAATTGACTAAAGTATTTATCCATAAAACATTGATATCTTCCTGGTGCATTTTTATATCCAAAGGGTAATACGTTCCATTCATAATATCCTTGGGGTACAGTGAATGCGGTTAACTGTTTTGAATTATCTTCAAGTTTTAAATGGTAAAAACCCGATTTACAATCGAATTTACTAAAATAGTTGTAACCTTGTATTTGTCTAATTTTTAATATCTTATTTGGAATAGGATAATTATATGTTTTTGTCTTAGCATTTAAATTTCTATAGTCAATGACCAATCTACTTTTTCCTCGTTTTTGTTCATTGTGATTATTAACAATAAATGCCGGACTACAATGTTTACTATTTGTTTCTTGTATATAATTATTTTTTAATAATTCATCTATATGAATTTTAAATTCATTAAGATCATCAAAATTATATTTTAATGGTTTTTGTAAAATTATACTATTTTCATCTATTAATTCAATCTTTACAGTAGTTTTATGTTTTTCCCATCCGTATAAAGGATTATCATTATATAAAGATTCTAATTGAGTATTTATTGATTTTAATTTATCTATTGTGAGTATAATAATTTCAAAATTATTAATATCTTTTATATTTTCTAATGCTTGATTTATATTTTCATTTCCTTTTATCCAATCAGTAGATTTTCTTAGTTTATTTTTAACTCTTTTTGCTCCTATTTTATAACCACATGGTGTTGTAAACCACCAATGCGTTTTGGTTATTATATGGGGGTATAATTTTTCTAAGAAGGGCATTCCTAATAATATATCTTTTGTTTTACAATCAAAACAATATATAGATTCTAATGTTAAGATTTTATCCCATATCTGTATTTTAACATTTTTAGCTTTGTAAGTAATCATACTACTTTCATTATTAAATCCAGTCACTATTAAAGGTGTTTGTAATTTTTCCCATTTAGTTTCTGGTAAACAATTATATTTACATATATTTGTTTCAGCTCCGGTGTCTATCATAGGTGTATAATATCTATTATAATATCCTTCTACGATAATTTTCGCAAGTATATATATTTTCATTTTATTCTTTGTATAATAATTTTCTTGTTTTGACAAGTAAGTATTAATTTACTGTCTTCTATTTTATAAGGTGTAAACTGTTCTAGCCATTTTAACCCTAAGGTTATATCATTTTCACTTTGGTATATTTTAAATGTTATAGTAAAATTCAATCCTCCTATTATAATATCTTTTTTAACAGTTTCATTACAAATTATTATGTCTGAAGGTAATCCAGGGCAAATATGTCCTGTTTTTGTTAATTCATCTTCTGGAACTAAATCTTTATTTATATAATTTTCTTCTTCACCAGTATTAATTAAGATTTTATATTTTTTGTCATTAGTAATACCTGCTATAAAGTAATAGTTTATTAATTCATTTTCTGTATATTGTATTTCAGGGAATTCATACTTTCTTTTTGAAGTACTAGCTCGTGATGAGTTAGTTCTAGATAGTTTAGGGGTATTTATTCTTTCTTGTATTATATGTAAATCATCATTTACATTCATTGCATTGTAACTATAATCATTGTTATCTATGATTGTAAGAATTTGATCGAAAGGGTTGTCGATCTTGATTCTATCTATTTTGTTTTTGGCAATAACTTTATGTTTTGTTGTTAAAATATATAGATTTTTACATCTTACTGTAAATATCTTACTTCCAGGTTCTAATTCTATACCTGATAATTTCCAATATAACATTAAGGATTTATCAATATTTTTATCTGTTAAAGCAATAGAATAATTAGCGCTTATTATAAATTTAAATTTTTGGTATATTAGATTTCCTTTTATTGCACTTATTATACTTTTTTCTATAGGATGTATAATTCTGTCATCAGCTAAGTATAGCTCTATTGGTGTATCTATTCCTTCTCTAAAACAAGCTTTTAATAATATCTCTGTTCCTCCTAAATGTACATATTTGATAGGGGCTTTAGATTTTATTTGTTGTATTTCTTGATTAATTACTCTTTTATTGAGTATTGGGATTTGAGCTTTTCCTTTAGTATATTTGCAATCTATAATATGTTCCTTTTGACTTACTACATAGTATTCTTCTTTACTTCGTTTAAAGAATTGATTTAATAAAGGTATTTTTAGTACTTTTTCTACACTTAAGTCTAATTCTTTATTTCTTATTTCTTGAAAAACATTGTTATCGAATATTATCTTTTGTTCAACAGACTCTTCATCATTATATTCTTCAGTTGTAATAACATTTATAGTTTCTTCAGTCATATTCTATATCAGATTCTATATCCGAATTATTTTCTAATTCTGTTTCATAATCATCTTGTTCGATTTCTGAATAATTAGTTATTTCATTATCTAAAAATTCATAGATACTATCGTTATCATCTAAATCATAATCTAAATAATCTATATGCATATATTTAATCTCATTAATTATAAATTCTGCAATTTGCTTCTTTTTTATATTTTTAGGTAATTTGCAATCTTTAGCTAAATGTCCTAGTTTTCCACAATTGTAACAATTACAATTTGATATATCTTTCTTTGGTTTAGATAAACGTTTTTGTTTATTTTCTTTTATATAATAACGTTTTCTTGGTTTTCTATACTTATATTTTGTTCGTCTTTTTCGATATTTTTTTGTTTTATTTTTACGGTTTGTGATTTTATATTTTCTCTCCTTATAGCCAAATTGGGGTGCAGTTATATATGTACAACAGTCTAGATTTTTTAACAAAACCTTTTCCATTGTTAACTTTTCCCTTTGAGATTCACATAGTTGTATAAACCATTGATGTAAATAGTTTATTCTAGCTCCTAAAGTATTTGTAGTTTCACTATTATTCCAGTCTTTTATTATATTTGTACTAAAAGGTTCTGGTAGTTTTGTAAAATATAAATTTTTTATTTCTTCAGCTTCATTTATATTATATTGAGCTTTATAATAATATTCTTTAAAAGCACAAGTATATTCTTCTATATAACACATATTATGTATTGATAATTTTGCCATTAATTGTCTATTTATTAGTTTAAGTTTAGTTTGTTCTTTTATATCAGAAGTCATACTTCCAAATTCGTTTCTTAAGGCTAAGTCGTATTTTTCTAGAATTTCTATATTAGATGTGGTTAATGAACCATCTAGTTTTTTATCACTTCTTAAAGCCGCTTTGCTTTCATTAGGTAAATTTTCTATCCATAGTTTTGTTACTCCTATTATAATATCTTTTTTAACAGTTTCATTACAAATTATTATGTCTGAAGGTAATCCAGGGCAAATATGTCCTGTTTTTGTTAATTCATCTTCTGGAACTAAATCTTTATTTATATAATTTTCTTCTTCACCAGTATTAATTAAGATTTTATATTTTTTGTTATTAGTAATACCTGCTATAAAGTAATAGTTTATTAATTCATTTTCTGTATATTGTATTTCAGGGAATTCATACTTTCTTTTTGAAGTACTAGCTCGTGATGAGTTAGTTCTAGATAGTTTAGGGGTATTTACTCTTTCTTGTATTATCTGTAAATCATCATTTACATTCATTGCATTGTAACTATAATCATTGTTATCTATGATTGTAAGAAATTGATGTTAATGAAGAAAAATTTACAAATAGATTATGAATAAGATAATAGGTTGGTCTGAGCTGACAGATATAAATTATAATTTTTATATTTTCCTTAGTCATTTTCTGCAATAATTGTTTCATTATCTGAATCAATTTCATATTCAGTTTTATCGGATTCTAGTTCAGAATTATCTGAGTCAGTTTTATCAGTTTCTAAATCAGAATTTTCTAAATCAGTTTTTTCTAAATCAGAATTATCTGAATCAGTTTTATAATCATTTTTAACAAATTTTAATTCAGATTTATCTTCTATATCTGGAATCTCAGAATACATACTATCATCTTTCAATGCATCGTTTAAAAGGTTCATTTGTACATATCTATGTTCAGTTAAATTTATTTTTCTAGGTAATTTACAATCTTTAGCTAAATGTCCTGAATTCTTACAATTATAACATTTATATTTTGGTAATTTACAATCTTTATATAAATGTCCTAAATTCTTACAATTATAACATTTATATTTTG